>CM050325.1:2019083-2036252 GCA_027475135.1 Bactrocera correcta
CTTTATTTATTATTAATTTTATAACTCAATGAAAAAAAAATTTTATGATTGATGAAACTTAGAGGTTTTTGGAGAGGCTTTCTTAGAGGTGTCTAGGAACCTATTTTTCCGAGTACCAATGCATAGGTGTATATGGTAGATATAAAATGAAAAAAGTGTGACTTAGACCTCATCGAAACCTACTCGATCTATTCCATTATCACAAAATAGAAAATTACCTTCCAATCCTTTGTTTATTTTATAAAAATGGTACCAAGTTGAGCTAAGGCTTTATACATTACATATATTGTATATAACTAAATGAGGTTCTTCTTGTTAAGGTCGCCCCGTAAGGCATCGCCAGTGCTAGCGAATAAAATTGAACGGTAAATCTGATAAGTGACCCGTAATACCTAGCAAGTTTTGGTATGAGTAAAACTAAGTTCATTGACCAGCTCCGTCACCAGCTCTGAATTAATTCTAGTTCGATAAGAAATTATGAGTTCTCCCCGATATTGTAGTATTGATCGTGTTAGTGATTTTTGAGCCAAACGGGTTTTATCTGATTTTAGAACGATTATATCAACTTTGTTTTTACAAATATTTTTTTCCAATTTTAATGGATATCAAAATAGTTAAGGGAATACTTAGAAGTTTGTTGTTATTGCAGCGAATATTTTAGTTTTGTTTCAGTGCTAAGAATCATGTTAGTTGTCATCGAAATCGTTTAACGAGAGGCACAGCAATCGTGTTCTCACGACCGTACAATCTCCTGATGCTCCTGAGAGAAAACTTCGCTACAAGCAGTTGACTGCAAGTCGATTTCTACGGAAGTATTCTAGCAGAAACTGTTTGGAGAAGAGTGAATTGTTTTTTCTTAACCAGAAGTATGCATGCCTCACTATCCATGTGTTCAATGCATAGATTGAAAGCCATCCTATTATTCTACTGCAATGTTCTGGTACTTCTGAAACTTCTTAGTCTGCGTTCCACTACGTTCAAGCGACCATTTCGATGCTTCGTAGTTAATGAAGGACCTGTCCATTGCCTTATAAGTTGCCAATAATGTTTCTTTGACTTTTCTTGTTGCTAACAGGCGGAATTTTAATTAATTAAATTTGTCAATTATTTGCGTATGAAGTTGTTGAGAGGGGTTTGAGATATATAAGTTAAATAGTGGTGGGGAGACGACACAGCACAGTGGAGCCCCTGGTTTAATTCTTCTTAGTTTATCATTCTTACTTTGAAAAATGAAATTTAAAGCGGATGCTTTCTGACCGCTCAGATAGCTCATCGTACTTAACAAGCTTCGTTGACTGCGCTTTGTGGATATCCTGAATTTAGTTCAAGAGACATATCTAGTTTGATACTGACATGAATAATATATATAGTAGTGTGATGTTACGTACTGGGTCGACAAAGGATCTAAGGTGAAATTTTATAAAAGAAAATTGAGATATGCGAACACTATTCCGATGGAATACGTAACTGTAGTGTACGAAAAAAATTGGCTTATAAACTTTTGTAGGTTTGAGGCGCTTAAAGCCCTTTACTAAAGGCTTAAAGCCCTTGAAGCTCACTGCTCGTTAAATACCACATTATAATGATAAGCGGCAGCTATACGCTGCCTTGGATAAATAATTTTTTCTTTAATTGGAAACGGTGCTGCGCTTGTAGTTGAAAATCCACGCAATGCGGTTTTAACTTTTACAATCCACTTTAAACTACTTTCTCGTTTCAACTGTTGCTCGCAATAGTCAGCTTTTGCCACAGCCTTGCAATTAAAGTCGCCGCAACGACTGGACGAGCCAAGTGCACAGCTTCATTCACATTCATTCGCTTGCTTTTATAACAGTGATATAAAAACTGTCACACACACACATACACACCAACACAGTTGTAGGTAAGTCATACAAATTCTGGGCGCCAGCCTGACGTGCAAACTCGTTAAGCAATTTCGCTTTTCATTAAAAACTTAAAGAATTATAATAAAATAAAATGAAATAAAATAAAATAAAAGCCGAAGAAGAGCAAGCAGCCGAATAAAAGAAGTGTGTTAAGCAGAAATTGGTAGCCGCAACAGTTTGAGCAACATTGACGCCAACAAGAAATGTGATGAATTGAAATGAAATGAAAAAAGAGAGATAAAAGGGTAATGAAACAAAAGGCAAAAGAAAAATAAAAGAACCGTAAGACAAGCTTATGAAAACCTGCTGACATATGTCGAACGCGAACAACGCTTGTTGCGTCAAATTGTAGCTCAAGGCTTTTGTCGTTGCCTCGCCGTGGTGTCAACGCATTAATTGCTGCGAGTCAATGACGAGCAGTGCTTGCATTATGCAACGTGTCCATGCAACAAGCAGTTAAGATGCGAGAAAGGCAACTTGTATTCGACATTCAGAGAATTTTCTTCGCAGCGGTAAAGATTTTCATTTGGATGAGGCGAGTATACATTTATGGCGCACTAATTACTGTGTGATGTTGCAAGACTTTGCAACATTTGCTAAAAGTTGCTTAAAGTAAAGTTTGAAGACTTACAAAAACTGAAAATTAGATTTTTGGCAGAAATTTTTCCAAAAAAATAAAATTTCATTGAAAAAAAAAAAAAACCTAAGTCCAAGTCTTTAAGAATTGTATCTCAAAGACCTGGGTAAAATTTCATGGATTTCGGTTGAGTAGTTCTTGAGAAATCTTGCCAACCGACTTCAACAAAGTTTCGAAAAAACGCTTTTGAAGACGGCGCACATTGCCTAATCTATAATCTATAATCTATAAGCCACAATCTATAATCTATAAGCTATAATTTTTTATCTATAATCTATAATCTATAATCTATAATCTATAATCTATAATCTATAAGCTATAATTTTTTATCTATAATCTATAATCTATTATCTATAATCTATAATCTATAATCTATAATCTGTAATCTATAATCTATAATCTATAATCTATAATCTATAATCTATAATCTATAATCTATAATCTATAATCTATAATCTATAATCTATAATCTATAATCTATAATCTATAAGCCACAATCTATAATCTATAAGCCACAATCTATAATCTATAAGCTATAATCTATAATCTATAATCTATAATCTATTATCTATAATCTATAATCTATAATCTATAATCTATAATCTATAATCTATAATCTGTAATCTATAATCTATAATCTATAATCTATAATCTATAATCTATAATCTATAATCTATAATCTATAATCTATAATCTATAATCTATAATCTATAATCTATAATCTATAATCTATAATCTATAATCTATAATCTATAATCTATAATCTATAATCTATAATCTATAATCTATAATCTATAATCTATAAGCCACAATCTATAATCTATAAGCTATAATTTTTTATCTATAATCTATAATCTATAATCTGTAATCTATAATCTATAATCTATAATCTATAATCTATAATCTATAATCTATAATCTATAATCTATAATCTATAATCTATAATCTATAATCTATAATCTGTAATCTATAATCTATAATCTATAATCTATAATCTATAATCTATAATCTGTAATCTATAATCTATAATCTATAATCTATAATCTATAATCTATAATCTATAATCTATAATCTATAATCTATAATCTATAATCTATAATCTATAAGCCACAATCTATAATCTATAAGCTATAATTTTTTATCTATAATCTATAATCTATAATCTATAATCTATAATCTATAATCTATAATCTATTATCTATAATCTATAATCTATAATCTATAATCTGTAATCTATAATCTATAATCTATAATCTATAATCTATAATCCGTCTTGCTATATGGTGCAGATGCTTGGACGATGACAACAACCGACGAGTCGACGATACGAGTTTTCGAGAGAAAGGTTCTGCGAACGATTTATGGTCCTTTGCGCATTGGCCACGGCGAATATCGCATTCGATGGAACGATGAGCTGTACGAGATATACGACGACATTGACATGGTTCAGCGTATTAAAAGACAGCAGTTACGCTGGCTAGGTCATGTTGTCCGGATGGATGAAAACACTCCAGCTCTGAAAGTATTCGACCCAGTACCCGCCGTGGGAGGAATAGGAAGACCTCCACTCCGTTGGAAGGACCAGGTGGAGAAGGACCTGGCTGCGCTTGGAATATCCAATTAGCGTCACGTAGCGAAGAGAAGAAACGACTGGCGCGCTGTTGTTGACTCGGCTATAATCGCGTAAGCGGTGTCTACGCCAGTAAAGAAGAAGAAGAAATCATATAGCCACCTAATATATTCTCACTCTATGCCTTTAGGACACGAAGGGGGAGTTGTGATGTGTTTTTTAAGTTGATTCCACGAGTGAAGAATCTAGTATTTAGTTTTAAGCAATTCAAAATCTTTACAGAAAGTAGCAGTTCTAAAGAAGATATGAACGCTGAATATTGAACCGAAACTCCAACTTTGTCTAGATATTTCAAAATCATATATTTTCAACAATACACGAATTATAGAAACGATTGCTATAAGTCGTAATTCCTATAATATTTAATAGCTCAAAGAAAAGCAAATATGAAAATGTTTTTTAGGTCGAGCTCTACCATATCTTATCTATTGTAGAATTCACTACCAGAAAAGGATTCGTTAGTATGCTTTAATAAAGACCCCACCTCTACACCTACATAAGCGGCATGCTTCATTGTTCGTATTTTTAATGCTTTTACGCTCTATGCGAAAGCTTTTAAATGTTAGTCTTTCCATTTCCAAATCTTTTCTCAATTTCAAATCTTTTAAATTTGTTTTTCGTTCCATTTAAATCTCCATTACTTTCTCTTTAGATATTAACCAAGCGATTATCTTAACGAAACATGCCTCATACTTAATTTACGCAGTAAGTCCATTGTAAAATACCTAAGCATAAATACTTCACAGATTTTTAAACAGATTTATCACTTGTATTTCTTTGCATTGAATGATTTCATGATTTACTTATTCTAATCACTTACCTTTTTCTTCATGTTATCTGCTTGTTGCTAAGCTCATTAATTTATTTGCATATTCACCGTACTCCTTATTATACTACAGCATACAATACTTGAGTATATTCGAAAAAGGTAACTCACTCATGCATAAGGATTTGTCTTATTTATTTCGGGGCTTTTCGGCTAAATTCAATTGATATTTTAAGCACTGTTGAGTGTATTGCCATCGTAAGAGTGCTGTATTGGCTTAAAATTTTATTTAGTATTTATTGCGGTAAGTGTTAGTGTATTGAGGCGGATAAATATTTACTCAGGCGAAACGAAGCCGAAGTTCGAAAACTACTAAGCAGGCTTACAACCTTATGAAACGTTTTGGTAAATTTAAAAATTTCTTATTGACTGTAAGAAGGGATTATATTTTCGGCTATGTCTGTAAATGTAGTGGCAAATGCAGCTTTAAATATGTCAAGAAGTTTGTAACACCCTAAAGGAAACGTCGGAGACCCCATAAACTATACATACATATAAATGATCGAAATGAGCTGAGTCGAGATGCTTCTTCTTCTTTACCAGTCGTTTCTTCTTCTTTTCGCAATGTGTAAAATATATTTTGAATGCTTAACTAATCATTTTTACAAGAACTATCAAGTCTGATCAAACAAATTCTCTTCTTTTCAATCAAAACCGAAACGAAAAAATATTGGATCTGTTATTTTGTACAACCTGACCATCTACAGCGCTTTAAAATTTCAAACTTGATAACCCAATTCCACTCTGACATTCAACAGTTTTGCTCTTTGCACGCTGCATTTTTGACCACTTTTAAGCCTTCGATAACTGCTGTGTATTTTCAGTATACTAAAAACTGTTTTCTACGCATAGAAATAGGTGCAACTACACGCATATATAGAATAGGAGGAGCATATACCTAATGCTGTTAAAAGACCTGCCGCTATAAGCTGTATAGATTTTGCAAAAGCGCCTGATATCAAAAGGTTAAAAGGCTCGACCTTGTGTACCAGTAACAGCTTTATGCCGCAATTCTGGCCTTTTATTTGTGCCGTTATAAGCTACCAATGTACACATACGTAAAACATGCACGTAACTGCGTATTTGTTGATACACGGCAACGAAAAGCTAAACAAAATGGTGCTGTGCTGGTCAAAAGCCAGCGGCCATTCGTTATAGCAAACAAAAATGTAAACAGAAACACAAACAACAGCAGTTTTCCATTTATTTGCTGAAAAATGTTCGTGAAATGCCAATGCGCAATTTTTACTTTAACTCAAACAGATTAAAAGCATATTTTTTGATTACGCAAACTACCGATTAGGGGGTATCTAACTCGAACGCTGTGCCGCACTTTTTCATTTTCATTTTCAACTTTTGCCATTGCCACTACAGTGGCAAAATGTAAAATTGTTTAGTCAAAAAGGTGTGGAGTGCGCGTTTCGTGCGCCAAGTCTGATGAAAATGCATGAGGCGAGCGCTACAAATCGAAACATATGTGTTGTCGTGGCGCACATACACACACATGGATGAAATTATGCGAATTTACGCTTGCCGTTAATAACTGAAAATACCGCTATTTGCAAGCACAAGCGTTTAAAAAACCCTTAACTGCCCCTATATGAAGTCTACACCACGTATACGTAACATTCATTATAATTAGTGTATGTGTGAGATATTTGTTGCGTATACGCCATGTATATCCATCGGCACACACGTGCTGACACAGTTTAATGCCAATCAATTTTCGTATGGATATTTATGTTTCTCATGCAAATAAACGCTTAAGCTTAACGCTGACGAGCTCAGCTCAGCGCACTCATTACACGGCCCACTTGAATGTGTGTAGGTATGACGATACACACATACACACACACAAACACACACACATGAATGACAGCTCTTACTGCTGTTGCCATTGTAATCGCCGTTGGATCGGGGAGAAAAAGTGTATGTAATCATATTACATCAGCTTAATGCCTTCATCATTATCGTCATCAACAGGATAATTTTATGCAATTGGCAATATCGGCTGGAAATGTGCCAGCAACGGCACCCATTCATAAAATTCGAAATTGTAGACGCTATCATATTTGATGATTTTACTGTTACTTAATACGCGCACATGCTTATATATCTCTGTGCAGGTATGTGTATTGGTGCATTAGGTGAATATTTTTTTGGACGATGGCGCATGTGTGTGGCATAAGCTGGGTACAGTTGCTCTAATGCTGGCAGCTCTTGCTATGATTTCGTTGTAACACATAGGTACTTTGCAGTTTTGAGTTAATTTTTCGAATGAAAGCTGCTTATTTGTGAAGAGGATTACATACATTCGAGCCATGTCCAAATGCAGTACTACTCGAAAGCGTCAAATTTTCCATAACCCTTCAACTGACACTATTACTAATATTGCAATAACTGGCATATGTGTTTGTTGGATTCGGGTATTTGGGCTGTTTTAAATTGTTTTAAATTCTTAGTTTCTAGAATGTGAATTTACTTGTGACCAAAAAAAGCACTATATTCGGTTATTAAAGTGCCTTGAAATATAATTTGTTTAAAGCAATGGAATTATTGTAGAAGGGAAATAGCAAGAAGTGGTTTTTATTGTCCTTTACATTAAATTACATTTCAAATAGATAAGTGCTAAAATTCACTGAATATATATTGTATTATATGATGATATTGCCACATATTATATAATCTGCTGAAATTATAACAATTTTCGTCTCTGCATAAAATATTGTTTTCAAATATAACTCGACACCAATATGGAGTTCTTCCTCCTTTTCTATTGATCCTGGTCGTTAAAGACCTGCTTAAGAAAGTTGAGGATCGTGTATGCCGGGTGATTGCCAATGCAGGCGTTTAAGCACTTTTGGTCAATGTAAGTTTCCCGAGTTCTGTATACGAGTTGACTTAATGTGGTGAAGGGCTCTGGAAAAGACCACACTGGCAAAGAAACACGAGAACGCTCAATGGGTTGCGCTCATCAATATGTATAGTGCTCTAAGGTCCACTCCAACCATGACACTTAATGCCATTTCGCCGGTAGATATCGTCGGAAGGTGTATGGCTGCTGAACATTCGGATATCTTCATATACCTTGCCTTCAAACCGAAACCTTAATCATGGACTCTCCAAACCGAACTCTGGCGGCTCCTTTCTGCCATGTGCCGACGAAGGGGTTGTGGGTGCGAAGAAGCCGTTGTAGAAAAGGGGTAGTGAGTTTTATTACGGAAGGGCCAAAGCTTGGGTGAAATGTTGGTGAAGAGGTTTACTGTCAGGAGCTTTCTGTCAACTCCAGCTTTAGAACTCCTGATTATTGCAGTGTCTTCCAAGCTGAGATTGCGGCCATTAAGGCAGCCCTCTTCAGAGAAGGAGCGGTGATACAAGCATTGAACTTATTTACAGTGCGTTAAGGGTAGTCGAGGAATGCCTAAACTCGCTATCAATAGCAACGAGTGTCTTTGTGATAAGACTGGTATGGGTGCCGAGCCATATGAAAATCATAGGAATATGCAAACCTGATGAGCTAGCAAGGAAAGGCACCCTAGAATCGCTATCTGTAGAATGGAGTGGGTCAGTGCTCCCATATTCTCTTATGTTCTACTATTTGATAGCTGTCGCAAAAACCTTTTTGCTCAAGATTGATCGCTGGAGATCTAATGATCTATTTGCCCTCAGTAAGACTAGCTACCCTAGTTGTTGGCTTTTAACAGGTCATTGCCCTATTGATGGCCATGCTGTAAGCTTGAGAAACTGAAAGTGTTTTAAGCTTTTTTTAATTTGCTTTTTTTTTTAAATGGGTGGCAACCTTAAAACGTTTTATATTAATTATAATAATAAAAAATTCAAAAATATAAGGATATTGAAACGAGTTTTTCACACAATCCGGTGGCGCGTTAAAATCTCGAGCGTGACGGATTATCGTTGCGCATCAAAATTTCGTTGCAGTGCGCTTCAACTATAAAGCTATGAAAATTTTTTTAGGGTAAAACCACTTAGTTTATACAAGCCCTCGCCATGCACCTATTTGCATAGAGACATACCCACGTCCGATCATCTTCAATACGAGGATATGACTTTTCATCTCAATGTTAAAAAACCACGCGCCAATGTCCACTATATAATGTAAGAGGTTAACAGAAATACATGTGTACAGACATCATTAAAATCAATTGAATAAGAGTGTTTATGTAATTGCTCCAAAAATAATATGATATCTGTCTGCTTTGTAGCGTAAAAAGTCTACGAAGTTAACAGACAAATAATGTGCTTAACAAAAAATTTTCTGCTAAAAATAGGCACGTGAATGGTACTTACATGTGTTGATTTTTTTTCGTACTATTTATGTGTGCAAAAAATATTGAATGTACTCATTATTATTTGTTAAAGCAAAGGCGATTGTGATGACAATAGTATATAAGGTGTTATTTTTTCCTTTTTTCATTTTCATTCTCTCTTGAAAGTTATTCTGTGGCTGGCGATGAAAGTATAATTATTTCAATCGCGTTTTTCTTCGCGGCTTTTATTATAGTTTTATACTTTAACCAGAGTATATTAGTTTGCCGTGAAATTTGTAACGCCCAGACAAAAACATCGGAGGCCCTGTAAAATATCAGCATGACGAGCTGAGTCGATTTGGCCATGTGCATCGGTCTGTACATATGCAAACTAGTCCCTCAGTTTCTTTTACATTAAATTTAATAATTTTTCTGCGACTTTTTAGTAAAATGGTATAATTTGTTGACATTATTCTTCTTTGGTGATTAATATGACTATCGGATTATGTATTACTTCATGAGAGGGACAAGACGTTTAAGTCTCCTCTATTGAGCGAACTGACGGACGCCTAATCTGTTGAAAATTTCTCAGTTTTGTCATTATGAATGCAACGCTTCGCTTCGACCGTAAAACTACCACCGAGTGTGGTTTTTAGTTTTTCCCTTGTATTTGAAAATCGAAAGCAATAAAATATTACATGCTCAGGGTCTTCTATATACTCTGAACATGTCGGACAGTTCGGACTAATGTCATTGTGTAATCTGTTAAGGTAGTGATATATAATATCAATAAGAACTTAATCGTACCAATCATCGACACTGTTCTATTTTATATATATTTTTCTCAGAAATGCTTATATATTTTGTTCGATTATTCCAACCAGGATTCAATTATTTTGTAGAAGCTGAGACCTCATAGTCGCCCTATAATTTAGTTTACGGCAGAACCTATAGTTATAAGACGTCGGAGTCTGAACTATTGGCCCCATTTGCTGACTTTAAGGTAGCTAAGCTTATCCAAAAATTAAGACATTTCATATTAGATCTTTGTGCTTTTGTTCTACCTCTCTTGCCTTCTACCTAATCTTTCTCTTAACTTCATACATATTTTACTGATTTATTCATTACCAAAAGCCATCACAGATCGATTAGTTTCAGTTTGCTAGTTACCGTTACCGGGGTATAGCGGTTAGACGACTGCACTATACTAAAAAAACCCAGCGGGCGATCTCTCATTCCGATTTTAATCAAAAATACTTTCAAATATAATTTATTCAGGCAGCCAGGCAAAGCCATGATATGCTCTATATCGTTATCCCGAAAAGTTCTCTGAAATCCTTTGGTAATTCAGAGTCTCCTTTGAACTTGATGCCTCCTATCTTATAGAAGGTATTCCTATTTGCGATAGAATTTATACTCAAATTGCTAAAATAATATCAACGAGTTATATTCTCCTGTGAGTTTCATAAATTTTTTTACATATGATTCTGAATATATTTGAAAATAATTATTGAAAATTTTAAGTTGAACCCGCAAACAGTTTCGGAGATATGAGCGTATTTCCTTTTATTTTTTAAAATAGTTGAATCGGCTCACAAAACTTTAAAGGATCTTATTAAGTATATTTGTCACGTAATCGAAGGAATAATAGTTGTAGATAACAATTTAGATTATTTAAGGGGTTATAACGGGTGATTTTTTTGAGGTTAGGATTTTCATGCATTAGTATTTGACAGATTACGTGGGATTTCAGACATGGTGTCAAAGAGAAAGATGCTCAGTATGCTTTGACATTTCATCATGAATAGACTTACTAACGAGCAACGCTTGCAAATCATTGAATTTTATTACCAAAATCAGTGTTCGGTTCGAAATGTGTTTCGCGCTTTACGTCCGATTTATGGTCTACATAATCGACCAAGTGAGCAAACAATTAATGCGATTGTGACCAAGTTTCGCACTCAGTTTACTTTATTGGACATTAAACCAACCACACGAATGCGTATAGTGCGTACAGAAGAGAATATTGCGTCTGTTTCTGAGAGTGTGGCTGAAGACCGTGAAATGTCGATTCGTCGCCGTTCGCAGCAATTGGGTTTGTGTTATTCGACCACATGGAAGATTTTACGCAAAGATCTTGGTGTAAAACCGTATAAAATACAGCTCGTGCAAGAACTGAAGCCGAACGATCTGCCACAACGTCGAATTTTCAGTGAATGGGCCCTAGAAAAGTTGGCAGAAAATCCGCTTTTTTATCGACAAATTTTGTTCAGCGATGAGGCTCATTTCTGGTTGAATGGCTACGTAAATAAGCAAAATTGCCGCATTTGGGGTGAAGAGCAACCAGAAGCCGTTCAAGAACTGCCCATGCATCCCGAAAAATGCACTGTTTGGTGTGGTTTGTACGCTGGTGGAATCATTGGACCGTATTTTTTCAAAGATGCTGTTGGACGCAACGTTACGGTGAATGGCGATCGCTATCGTTCGATGCTAACAAACTTTTTGTTGCCAAAAATGGAAGAACTGAACTTGGTTGACATGTGGTTTCAACAAGATGGCGCTACATGCCACACAGCTCGCGATTCTATTGCCATTTTGAGGGAAAACTTCGGACAACAATTCATCTCAAGAAATGGACCCGTAAGTTGGCCACCAAGATCATGCGATTTAACGCCTTTAGACTATTTTTTGTGGGGCTACGTCAAGTCTAAAGTCTACAGAAATAAGCCAGCAACTATTCCAGCTTTGGAAGACAACATTTCCGAAGAAATTCGGGCTATTCCGGCCGAAATGCTCGAAAAAGTTGCCCAAAATTGGACTTTCCGAATGGACCACCTAAGACGCAGCCGCGGTCAACATTTAAATGAAATTATCTTCAAAAAGTAAATGTCATGAACCAATCTAACGTTTCAAATAAAGAACCGATGAGATTTTGCAAATTTTATGCGTTTTTTTTTTAAAAAAAGTTATCAAGCTCTTAAAAAATCACCCTTTATACAGTTAGTAGTCCGAAACAAAGCGAATTTTACAGAACTTTTTCTGAGAAAACTTTTAAATTTATTGATCCAAAAATTAGCTGTAAATTTAGCTGTATTTTAATACTTAATATTAGTAAATATGTTTATTTGGAAAAAAAACTACAGCTGATCTGAAGGAGCTCCTCTGCAAAAAGATGTGTTGCGGTAACCCCTATGTCTCTGAACTAGATCCTATCAAATAAAAAGACGAAAAAAAATTTTGTTAAAATAATGTTAAATCTAGTAATTAATCTAAGCAATAAGCAAAATATAATTTTTTGACAAAATGGCGGTTTTTCCACACAAAAAAAAACGGCCTTAAATTGTTTGTAAAAAAATATTTAATGGTTATTAATTACTAAAAAATATATTTCATAAGCTCGTGCTTTAAAACTAATCAGTCATTTTCGAGTAATGGTTACAGACTTTGAAAACACCATTTTGAGAAAAACACGTTTAAAGGTTGGCCTTGTACTTTCAAGTACCCTGAAACGCCTTTTTAAATTTGCGTGTAACTTCGAAAGTTTCCAATATATGCAATTTTCCGTGTGTATTCCTAAATATATTAAAAGTATAAAATAAAAAAAAATCAATTATTTGAAGATTATAATTGTATTACCTACCCTTTAGGGTAATCTGACCTATTTTTTTGAAATTTTTTTTTCATAGAAATTTTTATTCTACAATAGAATTTTTTTTCTCATGTCATGAAGTACATCCTGAAGTGTATAAACACATTTTTTTTAGAATTTCTTGACGACATCTGCCGTTACTGGGTGAATGAGATGCGTTTTTTCACTGGCGGACACGATTTCTCCTGTTTGGATCATGAAATACAAAAACCCAATTTAGTTTTAAAAAGTGCGTGAATGGTTATCGTCCCTACTAGAATCATGATAAAATGTTGATAAATAAAAAAGTAATTAACGTTTTTTTTTTTTTTTTTTGTTTTGGTTTTTAATTTTTCCCCATATTTTTTACATAAATTTTTTTATAACAATGTCAATCAATTATAATATAAATAAGGACGATAGCCAGGCGGTTTGTGAAAATTTAAAAAACAAATTCGGTTGAGAAGGTCGACCGGAATCATGTCTGTCAGTTTAAAAAAATGTGTTTTGAGAAAAACGAGTTTAAAGTTTGAGGTGTGCACTCCGCGCTCCGAACGTCGAGCGGTTTTATTATTTTTGTGCCTTTTTCGAAACCTTCCAATGGTAAAGTGGGTTTCTACGTTAATTTTAAGGGTATAAGGCAACAGAAAATGCAAAAAAAAAAAATTATATTGAAAAAAGATTACGATTTTATGCTTTAAAACCCCATTATTTTGTCAAAAATCGAAAAGCTGACTAGTCTTTTGATCATTATTTGTATTTGTCTGCTATAATAATAATTTTCTTGATTTTTTATTTGCGTTAAATTTATGCAGAAAAATCTTTCTTTCCGCTTTTTTTGGATGTCCTCTTGGCAATCGGCTTCGGGATAAACGGAAATAATGAATTTTCGAAATTAATTTTCGGTTATTAAATTACTTTAAATTCTCCTTTATAACTAAATTATCTTAAATATGCATTATTTTTATTTATTTATTAAACAAAATGCTTCCAAAAAAAGTTTCGCAAAATTTTATGGCTTGCAGGCGAATATAACCCCTTAAATTGGTTTTAAAAATCACTATAGAGAAGATATTTGTATTTTGGTCATATCCTACTATTTAGTTCCGCCTTAAATATATTCTTATTGCAAACTTTATTTCAACACTTTAGTGATATTCAATTAAAGTAAAGTAATTAATTTTCATTCTACCTGCAGCCGTTATCGTCATACAATGTATATTTTCATACATAACAACACCTTCCGCAGTAATTAAAACTTTGTGTAAAAAATAGTGAATAAAGAAAATTAAAACACAAATATAAAGAACTTCACCGACAATTAGTTGCGGGTATTTATTAAAATTGTTTGCGTAAAAACGCAACAAATAAGCAACATTTTTATAATTGTAGGCTTTCATAACAACTTCTGATTAATTTTCATATGCAACAACAAATTGCACTTAACAAGCAATAATTTATAAATTGAAACAATACGTTGGACAACAATGGGTTAACGGTTTTCACTGTTTTTTTTTCTTCATTAAATAAAGTAAAAATTTGTTGAGAAAATGAATATTGAAGGGGCAGCAAACATAATGGAACATGGAAAATGCATAGGCGGCCATGATTTCCAGTTTGTTTTGAGCCGTTATAAACACACATTGATATTGAAAGCAATTGAGGGTGAATTTGCTGTAGTTAAATGTTGAATGCCGAGTATTTAAATATGCAAATGTGAAATCATGCAGCGAACCAGCTTTTTCAATTAAAGCAACTCGTCGATGTGTAGCTGGTGGCTTTGAAAGCGAAACATGCAACTAAAGTGTTTTTGCACAAATTAAAGCATACATGCGGGCGCAAAATCACTTGGGTTTGAAACACGAATCAAAAGAGTGTTTAATAAATACAACAACAATTACGCTTAATTTCTTTCTGCAAAGAAAATGTTCGCCGACGGCATAAACAGCAGATTTCGTGGATAGTGGTTTACGAGGGCGGTTCTACAAGCACTTGGTTTAGAAGCGAAATACGAAAATTTTGGAAAAGTTGATATTAGTTTCTTAACTTAGTTACCATTTAGCTCGAAAGACTTGTTTCAGTGAGTTTTAATTATCTTTAACGGTATAACAAATACGTTTTCTGGGGGGCACTATTCACATCGGGTTTCGTCCGGAAAGAATAGGACTGAGATGATTTAAAAAAATTTATTGAAGCCATCGTTACAATTCTTTAAAAACTTTCAAAATATGCTACTTGTGCGCTGATGCAGTGCTGCCAGCGCAATTTCTAAGTATTTAAGGCGTCACGGAAGGCGTCACGGAAGGCATTCTCCGGAATAGCCTTGAGAGCCGAGGTGCATGCTGCTTGGATCCACTCTGTCGTCTCAAAATGCTTGACTTTCATCGGCCTTTTAAGGCAAGGAAAAAAAGTCCGCTAGGGCCACATCTGGGCTGTGGGGTGGCTGTGGAAACTTTGGGATGCTGGTCTTGGTTAGGTAGCTGTTCACAAGGAAAGCGTGGCAACTTCCTTCGTTTGAGTCTCTTGAGGACTTCCACCTAAAACTTGATAAATTTAACATTTGGCAATTAAAAGAATACTTAGTCGACGGTCTGAGTTCAAAACTTTGCGTATACGAGTAACGTTGTCGGTGTTTGTAGAAGTCGCAGGTTTCCTAGCACGGTCATCTTCAGCGACCTCTTCCCCGCCCTCCAAAAAAGACTGGTGCGCACACTCTCCGAAATACAGTCATGACGGAAGAAAATTAGTCCTATTATTTTCCAGACAAGCCCTGTATTCATTGATAAGTTGGAAAAGTAAATATTGGAGAGAGATAATGTATTGTACTTACAGAGCGGTATTAATGAGCACCTATGCCAATTGACGGTGGTATCATGTAATATGATAGCTCTTGGGATGTTAGAGGAAAATGTTTCCAAAATAATAAATAAAATATGAACTTTACATCGAGAAAGATAATCTTCTTCAACAGTTCGCCAGTTGTTTCTTCTCTTCGTTTCTTGACGCCAATTCGATAGAGCTTATATGAGATGTTGAGGAGGATTATCCCACGTAAATTGACACAGATTGCCAGGTCTCCCTTTTTGTGGATTGGGGAGAGTACACTTAAATTCCAATCGAGTATGCTTTCGTCCGACTACAAAGAAGCTGAAGCTCGCTCCTTATCAGTCTCGCCGCCTTGTTTCAATAGTTCGGCCGGCACTCCATCGGCCCCCGTTGGTTTGTTGCTCTGCAGACCGGTAATTGCTATTCGAACTTTTTCATGGTCGGTTGCAGCTGTACGTAAGGAGTTTGGAATGCCGTCCCTTAGTTCCTTTCCGAGTTGCAAGTCGAGCAGAAAATCGTTCGTCTGTCTGTTATGTTGCAGCTTCTCGACGCCGAACTTCCTTGTGTCTGTTGACTTGCGTTTTTTGCTGCACAGAGGTGGGTGCGTATCTTGGCAGCAAGAAGATGGTGGTCTAGTCGAGATTAGGACCTCGAAGCGTACGCACCTCTAAAACACTGGAGACGTGTTTTCCGTCTATCACAACATGATCGATCTGGTTGGTGACTTTTCGATCCGGAGACAGCTAGGTAGTTTGATGAATTTTCCTTTGCCGGAATCTAGTACTACAGATAACCATATTTCGTCTCGAAGTCGATCAGCCTCAACCCATTTGTGGTTGGTGGCCCAATTTACCGACCGCTATGTTAAAGATATCGTCGGTTTTTTGCCAGCGACGGAGGCAGATCTCATAGGTGCGCTCCAAGCACTCATAAAAGACATCTTTGGTCACATCGTCCTTCTCTTCCGTCTAGGCGTGGGCGTAAATCAGCGATATATTGAAGAACTTCGCTTTAATGCAGATTGTGACTAGGCGATCATCCACCGGGTGAATGCCAGAACTCGGCGACGGAGCCTTTCTCCTTTATAGGCTACTGTAGTAATTGTTTTAAGGACATACTCATCAATTCTTGTCTCGTCTATCACACTTCGCGTACGGCGGCGATGTCAGCCTTCACTCCTAGGGGTCGGACATTCCAGGTTAAATCGTAATTCTTAATACGTTTGCAGTGGTCGTCATCAAAAGGGGGATTCCTCATTCGATGCTCTTTTCTTCCTTTCATTGGGAGTGTTTTTTTACCTACAAATAAAAACTTTTATTGTTTTCTGCTTTCAAATCGTAAACAGTGTCGGCAGCATAAACTACAGCATTTCGCTATTTTGTTAACAAGCTTTTCCCATGATAACCGTTACCCCACCCCGCACCGCGTCCCTTGGCTAATCAAGCGGTAAACTTTCAGCTGCAGCACG
>CM050325.1:2037252-2062252 GCA_027475135.1 Bactrocera correcta
GACAAATTCATGGATATACAAGTTTATGTATTTGTGACTCTCCCGGATGTTTACGATCACCCTGTATACATTACACATGGATTTTTATGAATATTCACTTGTACGAATGAATGTCTGAATCTATATTGCAGGCATTCATTTTATTCGATTGTTCGCACATGTTGCATAGATGAAAGCACAATTTTAGTGAGCGCGAAAAATTGCAGCAGGCAACAACAAAAAACAACGAAAGAGAAAATATAAAAAAATAAGGCGAGTGTGTGGAAAAATGCGAAAACAAGCTAGCACATGTGTACCTCGTACTCGTAGTCACACGCATGGACACTTGCACAGTTGCAATACAACAACAATAGTACAGCAAACACACACATGCATATGTGAGTCGTGTATTGTAAACTACCTTGACACGAGTTGGCACAATAAAAATGACTGCAACAAATGTTATAAAAATGCAAGCAAAAACTGCAGTTGTGCCACATAAAACATAGAAATAAAAACATACAAACAAACACGCAAAATAGAGTGGCAGTTGCAACTGAAAATAAAAAAGCAATAACAATGTTGTGAAAAGAAAATAACAAAAGAATAACAGCAAGAAGAAAAGGGGCACTTAAAAATTGCAAAAGGCAGGCAGAATCACACCCTGGCCAACAGCCAACAGCTAGCAGCCAGCGGAGTGAAGAAGTGTGGCCCGCGTGTAGCTAGCGAAGCTAGACAACAACAATAGTAAGTTATGATACTGCCAAAAACAATTGCAATTATAAGCAATGACGTGCTGCAGCTGAAAGTTTACCGCTTGATTAGCCAAGGGACGCGGTGCGGGGTGGTGTAACGGTTATCATGGCAAGAGCTTGTTAACAAAATAGCGAAATGCTGTAGTTTATGCTGCCGACACTGTTTACGATTTGAAAGCAGAAAACAATAAAAGTTTTCATTTGTAGGTAAAAAAAATACTCCCAATGAAAGGAAAAAAAGAGCCTCGGATGAGGAATGCACCTTCTGATGACGACCACTGCAAACGTATTAAGGATTACGATTTAAGGGCATGCACCTGGAATGTCCGGCCCCTAAGAGTGAAGGCTGACATCGCCGCCGTACGCGAAGTATGATAGATGAGACAAGAATTGATGAGTATGTCCTTAAGACAATTACTACAGTAGCCATATAAAGGAGAAAGACTCCGTCGCCGAGTTCTGGCATTCACCCGGTGGATGATCGTCTAGTCACAATCCGCACCAATGCGAAGTTCTTAAATATATCGCTGATTTACGCCCACGCCTAGACGGAAGAGAATGACGATGTGGCCAAAGATGTCTTCTATGAGCGCTTGGAGCGCATCTATGAGGTTTGCCAAAAAACGGCATTATCTTTAACATAGCGGTCGGTAAATTGGGCCACCAACCACAAATGGGTTGAGGCTGATCGACTTCGAGGGGACACGAAATGTGGTTATCTATAGTACTAGATTCCAGCAAAGAAAAATTCATCAAACTTCTTAGCTGTCTCCAGATCGAAAAGTCACCAACTAGATCGATCATGTTCTGATAGACGGAAAACACGTCTCTAGTGTTTTAGACGTGCGTACGCTTCGAGGTCCTAACCTTGACCACCATCTTCTTGCTGCCAAGATACGCACCCACCTCTGTGCAGCAAAAAACGCAAGTCAACAGACACAAGGAAGTTCGGCGTCGAGAAGCTGCAACATAACAGACAGACAAACGATTTTCCGCTTGACTTACAACTCGGAAAGGAACTAAGGGACGGCATTTCAAGCTCCTTACGTACAGCTGCAAACGACCATGAAAAAGTTCGAATAGCAATTACCGGTCTGCAGAACAACAAACCAACGGGGGCCGATGGAGTGCCGGCCGAACTATTGAAACAAGGCGGCGAGACTAAGGAGCGTGCTTCAGGTTCTTTGTAGAACATAGTCGAACGAAAGCATACTCGATTGGAATTTAAGTGTGCTCTCTCCAATCCACAAAAAGGGAGACCTGGCAATCTGGGTCAACTTGCGTGGGATAATCCTCCTCAACATCTTATATAAGCTCTTTCGAATTGGCGTCAAGAAACGAAGAAAAGAAACAACTGGCGAACTGTTAAAGAAGATTATCTTTCTCGATATAAAGTTCATATTTTATTTATTATTTTGGAAATATTTTCCTCTAACATCCCAAGAGCTATCATATTAATTCTACCACCCTCAATTGTCATAGGATCAATGAATACATGGTTTGTCCGGAAAATAAAAGGACTGACTTTCTTCCACCACCACTGCATTTCGGAGAGTGCGCACACCAGTGAGTTTTGGAGGGCCGGAAGAGCCGACGAAGACCGTGCTAGGAGACATACGAATTCTACAAACAACAACGTCCAACGTTTGAACTCAGACCGTCGACTAAGTATTCTTTTAATTCCCAAACGTTAAATTTATGAAGTTTTAAGTGGAAGTCCTCAAGAGACTCAAACGAAGGAAGTTGCCTCGCCTTTCTTGTGAACAGCTACCTAACCAAGACCAACATCCCAACGTTTCCGTAACCGCCCCACGGCCCAGATGTGGCCCTCCCGGACTTTTTTTCCTTGCCTGAAAAGGCTGAAGAAAGGCAAGCATTTTGAGACGACAGAGTGGATCCAAGCAGCATGCAACGCGGCTCTCAAGGCTATACCGGAGAATGCCTTCCGTGACGCCTTAAATGCTTGGAAATCGCGCAGGCAGCCGCTGTATCTACGCAGAAGTAGGATATTTTGAAAGTTTTTAAAGAATTGTAACGATGGCTTCAATAAATTTTTTTAAATAGTCTCAGTCCTATTACTTTCCGGACAAAACCTGATATGAATAGTGGCCCTCAGGAAACATATTTTTTATGCCGTTAAAGATGATTAAACATCACTGAAACAAGTCTTTCAAGCTAAATGGTAAAAGTTAAGAAACTAATATCAACTTTTCCAAAATTTTCGTATTTCGCTTCTAAACCAAGTGCTTGTAGAACCGCCCTCGTAAACCACTATCCACGAAATCTGCTGTTTACGCCGTCGGCGAACATTTTCTTCGCAGAAAGAAATTAAGCGTAATTGTTGTTGTATTTATTGAACACTCTTTTGATTCGTGTTTCACACACAAGTGATTTTGCGCCCGCATGTATGCTTTAATTTGTGCAAAAACACTTTAGTTGCATGTTTCGCTTTCAAAGCCACCAGCTACACATCGACGAGTTGCTTTAATTGAAAAAGCTGGTTCGCTGCATGATTTCACATTTGCATATTTAAATACTCGGCATTCAACATTTAACTACAGCAAATTCGCCCTCAATTGCTTTCAATATCAATGTGTGTTTATAACGGCTCAAAACAAACTGGAAATCATGGCCGCCTATGCATTTTCCATGTTCCATTATGTTTGCCGCCCCTTCAATATTAATTTTCTCAACAAATTTTTACTTTATTTAATGCAAAAAACAAAAAACAGTGAAAACCGTTAACCCATTGTTGTCCAACGTATTGTTTCAATTTATAAATAATTGCTTGTTAAGTGCAATTTGTTGTTGCATATGAAAATTAATCAGAAGTTGTTATGAAAGCCTACAATTATAAAAATGTTACTTATTTGTTGCGTTTTCACGCAAACAATTTTAATAAATACCCGCAACTAATTGTCGGTAAAGTTCTTTTTTGTTTTGTGTTTTAATTTTCTTTATTCACTATTTTTTACACAAAGTTTTAATTACTGCGGAAGGTGTTGTTCTGCATGAAAATATCCATAGTATGACTTAACGGCTGCAGGTAGAATGAAAATTAATTAATTTACTTAAATTTAATATCACTAAAGTGTTGAAATAAAGTTTGCAATAAAAATATATTTAAGGCGGTACTAAATAATAGGATATGACCAAAATACAAATATCTTCGCTATAGTGATTTTTAAAACCAAATTAAGGGGTTATATTCGCCTGAAAGCCATAAAATTTTGCGAAACTTTTTTGGAAGCATTTTATTTAATAAATAAATAAAAATAATTTAATTATAATTATAATTTAATTATAATTTAATTAGAAAATAGAATTTAATGTAATTTATTAACCGAAAATTAATTTCGAAAATTCCTTATTTCCGTTTATCCCGAAGCCGATTGCCAAGAGGACGTCCAAAAGAAGCGGAAAGAAAGATTTTTCTGCATAAATTTAACGCAAATAAAAAATCAAGAAAATTATTATTATAGCAGACAAATACAAATAATGATCAAAAGACTAGTCAGATTTTCGACAAAATGATGGGATTTTAAAGCATAAAACCCTAATCTTTTTTCAATATAATTTTTTTTTTGCATTTTCTGTTGCCTTATACCCTTAAAATTAACGTAGAAACCCACTTTACCATTGGAAGGCTTCGAAAAAGACGTAAAAATAATAATACCGCTCGACATTCGGAGCGCGCGGAGTGCACACCTCAAACTTTAAACTCGTTTTTCTCAAAACACATTTTTTTAAACTGGCGGACATGATTCCGGTCGAACTTCTCAACCGAATTTGTTTTTTAAATGTTCACAAAACGCCTGGCTATCGTCCTTATTTATATTATAATTTATTGACATTGTTATAAAAAAAATTATGTAAAAAATATGGGGAAAATTAAAAAAAAAAAACCAAAAAAAAAACGTTAATAACTTTTTTATTTATCAACATTTTATCATGATTCTAGTAGGGACAATAACCATTCACGTACTTTTTAAGAATACATTGGGTTTTTGTATTTCATGATCCAAACAGGAGAAATCGTGTCCGCCAGTAAAAAAACGCATCTCATTCACCCAGTAATTTCTCCGACAGATGTCATCAAGAAATTCTAAAAATATTGTTTATACACTCCACGATGTACTTCATGACATGTGAAAAAAAATCTATTGTAGAATAAAAATTTCTATGAAAAAAAAAATTTCAAAAAAACAGGCCAGATACCCTTAAGGGTAATACAATTATAATCTTTAAATAATTGATTTTTTTTTTATTTTATATTTTTAATATTATATATTGGATACTTTTTAAGTTACACGCAAATTTGAAAAGGCGTTTCAGAGTACTTGAAAGTACAAGGCCAACCTTTAAACGTGTTTTTCTCAAAATGGTGTTTTCAAAGTTGGTGAGCAACATTACTCGAAAACGGCTAAGCCGATTAGTTATAAAGCAGAAGTTCTAAAATATATTTTTAGTAATTAATAATCGATAAATATTTTTTTAAAAACAATTTAAATTCGAAATTTGTTGAAAAATCGATTTTTTTAGAGACGATTTGCTTTACTAGGTTTAACAATCCTTAAACATAATCTGTCTGGGTTTTTAATTTCAGAGGATCCGGTGTAGACATATAGTGGTCACCGCAAAACGTCTTTTTTGAGAGAAGCTCCCGGAGATCAGCTAAAGTCCTTTCCAAATAAATATTTTTACCAATACTAAGTCGTAAAATGCAGTAAAAGATACCATAATATGTGCACAACAAATCAACAAATTTAAAAGTTTTCTCAGAGAAAACTCTGGAAAATTCATTTTTTAACTCTATATATATAACCACTTAAGTAATCTAAATTGTTATCTACTACTATTATTCCTTAGATTACGTGACAAATATATTTAACAAGATCCTTTAAAGTTTCAGACCATTCAACTATTTTAAAAAAAACAAGGAAACAAGGAATGGTCTTCTAACCACTATACTTCGGTAACGGTAACTAGCAAAGTGAAACTAATCGATCTGTGATGGCTTTTGATAAGAGTAATGAATAGATCAGTAAAATATGTACGAAGTTAAGAGAAAGATTAAGTAGAAGGCAAGAGTGGTAGAACAAAAGCACAAAGATCTAACACGAAATGTCTTAATTTTTGGATAAACTTAGCTACCTTAAAGTCAGCAAATGGGGCCAATAGTTCAGACTCCGACGTCTAATAACTATAGGTTCTGCCGTAAACTAAATTATAGGGCGACTATGAGGTCTCAGCTTCCACAAAATAATTGAATCCTGGTTGGAATAATCGAACAAAATATATAAGCATTTCTGAGAAAAATATATAAATAAAATAGAACAGTGTCGATGATTGGTACGATCAAGTTCTTATTGATATATCACTACCTTTACAGATTATACAATGTCATTAGTCCGAACTGTCCGTTCAGAGTATATAGAAGACTCTGAGCATGTAATATTTTATTGCTTTCGATTTTCAAATACAAGGGAAAAACTAAAACCCACACCCGATAGCAGTTTTACGGTTGAAGCGAAGCGTTGCATTCATAATGACAAAACTGAGAAATTTTCAACAGATTAGGCGTCCGTCAGTTCGCTCAATAGAGGAGACTTAAACGTCTTGTCCCTCTCATGAAGTAATACATAATCCGATAGTCATATTAATCACCAAAGAAGAATAATGTCAACAAATTATACCATTTTACTAAAAAGTCGCAGAAAAATTATTAAATTTAATGTAAAAGAAACTGAGGGACTAGTTTGCATATGTACAGACCGATGCACATGGCCAAATCGACTCAGCTCGTCATGCTGATATTTTACAGGTTTTTGTTTGGGCGTTACAAATTTCATGGCAAACTTAATATAATATATCCTTTTTAAAGTATGAAAATGTAATAAAAGCCACGAAGAAAACGCGATTGAAATAATTATACTTTCATCGCCAGCCACTGAATAACTTTCAAGAGAGAATGAAAAAAGGAAAAAATAACACCTTATATAATATTGTCATCACAATAACCTTTGCTTCAACAAATAATAATGGGTACATTCAATATTTTTTGCACACATAAATAGCACAAAAAAATCGATAAATGTAAGTATCATTCACGTGCCTATTTTTAGCAGAAAATTTTTTGTTAAGCACATAATTTGTCTGTTAACTTTGTAGACTTTTTACGATACAAAGCAGACAGATATCATATTATTTTTGGAGCAATTACACAAACACACTCTTATTCAATTGATTTTAATGATGTCTGTACACATGTATTTCTGTTAACTTATTATTAGTTTGTCAAAAAAGTCTTGCGGTATTTTTGCTAGTTGGCGCTGAAAGCGCGTAGATCTAGTTTTATTCGTCGCATCGGGTCATGCTATACCTTTTTGGAAAGCTCATTTCACGCGCTAACACGTGTTTGTTTCTTTTAAGTCATTCGTGAGTTATAGCGTCGCAAACATGGAGCAAAATAAAGAGAAAATACGGCATATTTTACAGTACTACTACGATAAAGGCAAAAATGCATCTCAAGCCGCCAATAAAATTTGTGCAGTTCATGGACCCGATACAGTTTCCATTTCCACCGCACAACGATGGTTTCAACGTTTTCATTCTGGAGTAGAGGTGGTCGAAGATGCGCCACGCTCCGGAAGGCCTGTCGTCGAAAATTGCAATAAAGTCGTTGAATTGTTCGAAAACGACCGGCATAGTAGTCATCAAACCGTTATAAACCATTTGTTATAAACCACTAAGAAGCTCCATGTATGGGTGCCACACGAATTGATTCACTAAAAATACCGCAAGACTTTTTTGACTACCCATTATATACTGGACATTGGCGCGTCGCTTTTGCATAGCTTTATAGTTGAAGCGCACTGCAACGAAATTTTGATGCGCAACGATAATCCGTCACGCTCGAGATTTTAACGCGCCACCGGATTGTGTGAAAAACTCGTTTCAATATCCTTATATTTTTGAATTTTTTATAATTATAATTAATATAAAACGTTTTAAGGTTGCCACCCATTTTAAAACAAAAAGCAAATTAAAAAAAGCTTAAAACACTTTCAGTTGAATTTCCATCTGCAGGTTGTCACAGTGTTTAAGTCCTGACTTCCCAAATGCGGGACAGTCACGAAGAAAGTGTTGAGTTTTTTCTGGTAAGATTCTCAAGCTTACAGCATGGGCATCAATAGGGCAATGACCTGTTAAAAGCCAACAACTAGGGTAGCTAGTCTTACTGAGGGCAAAGAGATCATTAGATCTCCAGCGATCAATCTTGAGCCAAAAGCTTTTTGCGACAGCTATCAAATAGTAGAACACAAGAGAATGTGGGAGCACCGACCCACTCCTATTCTACAGATAGCGATTCTAGGGTGCCCTTCCTTGCTAGCTCATCAGGTTTGCAATTTCCTAAGATTCTCATATGGCTCGGCACCCATACCAGTCTTATCACAAAGACACTCGATGCTATTGATAGCGAATTTAGGCATGCCTCGACTACCCTAAAAGCACTATAAATAAGTTCAAAGCTTGTATCGCCGCACCTTCTCTGAAGAGGGCTGCCTTAATGGCCGCAACCTTGGCTTGGAAGACACTGCAATAATCAGGAGGTCTAAAGCTGGAGTTGACAGAGAGCTGCTGACAGTAAACCTCTTCACCAACATTTCCCGCAAGCTTTGGCCCATCCGTAATAAAGCTCACTACCCCTTTTCTCCAACGGCTTCTTCGCACCTACCACCCCTTCGTCGGCACATGCCTCTACCCATGGAGCCGCCAGAGTTCGGTTTGGAAAGTCCATGATAAAGGCTTCGGTTTGAAGGCAAAATATATAAGGATATCCAAATGTTCAGCAGCCATGCACCTTTCGACGATATCTACCGGCGAAATGGCATTAAGTGCCATGGTCGGAGTGGACCTTAGAGCGCTGAACATATTGATGAGCGCAACCCGTTAAGCGCTCTCGAGTTTCTTTGCCAGTGTGGTCTTTTCTAGAGCCCTTCACCACATTAAGTCAACTCGTATACAGAACTCGGGAACCTTCCATTGACCAAAAGTGCTTCAACGCCTGCATAGGCAATCACCCGGCATCCCCGATCCTCAAGTTTCTTAAGCAGGTCTTTAACGACCAGAATCAATAGAAAAGGAGGAAGAACTCCACGTTGGTGTCGAGTTATATTTGAAAACTATATTTTATGCAGAAACGAAAATTGTTATAATTTCAGCAGTTTATATAATATGTGGCAATATCATCATATAATACAAAATATATTCAGTGAGTTTCAGCACTTATCCATTTGAAATGTAATTTAATGTAAAGGCCAATAGAAACAACTTCTTGCTATTTCCCTTCTGTAATAATTCCATTGCTTTAAATATATAGTGCTTTTTGGGGTTACAAGTAAATTCACATTCTAGAAACTTAGAATTTAAAACAGCCCAAATACCCGAATCCAACAAATACATATGCCAGTTATTGCGATAATAGTGTCAGTTGAAGGGTTTTGGAAAATTTGACGCTTTTGAGTAGTACTGCATTTGGAAATGGCTCGAATGTATGTAATCCTCTTCACAAATAAGCAGCTTTCATTCAAAAAATTAACTGAAAACTGCAAAGTACCTATGTGTTACAACGAAATCATAGCAAGAGCTGCCAGCATTAGAGCAACTGTACCCAGCTTATGCCACACACATGCAGCATCGTCCAAAAAAATATTCACCTAATGCACCAATACACATACCTGCACAGAGATATATAAGCATGTGCGCGTATTAAGTAACAGTAAAATCATCAAATATGATAGCGTCTACAATTTCGAATTTTATGAATGGGCGCCGTTGCTGGCACATTTCCAGCCGATATTGCCAATTGCATAAAATTATCCTGTTGATGACGATAATGATGAAGGCATTAAGCTGATGTAATATGATTACATACACTTTTTCTCCCCGATCCAACGGCGATTACAATGGCAACAGCAGTAAGAGCTGTCATTCATGTGTGTGCGTGTGTGTGTGTGTCTGAGTGTATGTGTGTAACGTCATACCTACACATATTCAAGTGGGCCGTGTAATGAGTGCGCTGAGCTGAGCTCGTCAGCGTTAAGCTTAAGCGTTTATTTGCATGAAAAACATAAATATCCATACGAAAATTGATTGGCATTAAACTGTGTCAGCACGTGTGTGCCGATGGATATACATGGCGTATACGCAACAAATATCTCACACATACACTAATTATAATGAATGTTACGTATACGTGGTGTAGACTTCATATAGGGGCAGTTAAGGGTTTTTTAAACGTTTGTACTTGCAAATAGCGGTATTTTCAGTTATTAACGGCAAGCGTAAATGCACATTATTTCATCCATGTGTGTGTATGTGCGCCACGACAACACATATGTTTCGATTTGTAGCGCTCGCCTCATGCATTTTCATCAGACTTGACGCACGAAAAGCGCACTCCACACCTTTTTGACTAAACAATTTTACATTTTGCCACTGTAGTGGCAATGGTAAAAGTTGAAAATGAAAAAGTGCGGCACAGCGTTCGAGTTAGATACCCCCCAATCGGTAGTTTGCGTAATCAAAAAATATGCTTTTAATCTGTTTGAGTTAAAGTAAAAATTGCGCATTGGCATTTCACGAACATTTTTCAGCAAATAAATGGAAAACTGCTGTTGTTTGTGTTTCTGTTTACATTTTTGTTTGCTATAACGAATGGCCGCTGGCTTTTGACCAGCACAGCACCATTTTGTTTAGCTTTTCGTTGCCGTGTATCAACAAATACGCAGTTACGTGCATGTTTTACGTATGTGTACATTGGTAGCTTATAACGGCACAAATAAAAGGCCAGAATTGCGGCATAAAGCTGTTACTGGTACACAAGGTCGAGCCTTTTAACCTTTTGATATCAGGCGCTTTTGTAAAATCTATACAGCTTATAGCGGCAGGACTTTTAACAGCATTAGGTATATGCTCCTCCTATTCTATATATGCGTGTAGTTGCACCTATTTCTATGCGCAGAAAACAGGTTTTAGTATACTGAAAATACATAGCAGTTATCGAAGGCTTAAAAGTGGTCAAAAATGCAACGTGCAAAGAACAAAACTATTGAATGTCAGAGTGGCATTGGGTTATCAAGTTTCAGGTGAAATTTTTAAGGGCTGTAAATGATCAGGTTGTACAAAATAACAGATCCAATATTTTTTTCATTTCGATTTTGATTGAAAAGAAGAGAATTTGTTTGATCAGACTTGATAGTTTTTGTAAAAATTGTTAGTTAAGTATTAAAAATATATTTTACACATTGTGAAAAGAAGAAGAAACGACTGGGAAGGAAGAAGAAGCATCTCGACTCAGCTCATTCCGATCATTTATATGTATGTATACTTTATAAGGTCTTCGAAGTTTCCTTTAGGGTTTTACAAACTTCTTGACATATTTAAAGCTGCATTTCCCACTACATTTACAGACATAGCCAATAAAATAATCCCTTCTTACAGTCGATAAGAAATTTTTAAATTTACCAAAACGTTTCTTAAGGTTGTAAACCTTCTTCGTAGTTTTCGATATAAAAGAGTTATCGAACTTCGGCATCGTTTCACCTGAGTAAATATTTATCCGCCTCACTACACTAACACTTACCGCAATAAATACTAAATAAAATTTTAAACCAATACAGCACTCTTACGATGGCAATGCACTCAACAGTGCTTAAAATATCAATTGAATTTAGCCGAAAAGCCCCGAAATAAATAAGACAAATCCTTATGCATGAGTGAGTTACCTTTTTCGAATATACTCAAGTATTGTATGCTGAAGTATAATAAGGAGTACGGTGAATATGCAAATAAATTAATGAGCTTAGCAACAAGCAGATAACATGAAGAAAAAGGTAAGTGATTAGAATAAGTAAGTAATCACATTTGAAATCATTCAATGCAAAGAAATACAAGTGATAAATCTGTGTAAAAATCTGTGAAGTATTTATGCTTAGGTATTTTACAATGGACTTACTGTGAAAATTAAGAATGAGGCATGTTTCGTTAAGATAATCGCTTGGTTAATATCTAAAGAGAAAGTAATGGAGATTTAAATGGAACGAAAAACAAATTTAAAAGATATGAAATTGAAAAAAGGTTTGGAAATGAAAAGACTAACATTTAAAAGCTTTCGCATAGAGCGTAAAAGCATTAAAAATACGAACAATGAAGCATGCCGCTTATGTAGGTGTATAGGTGAGGTTTTTATTGAAGCAAACTAAGGAATCCTCTTCTGGCAGTGAATTCTAGATAAGATATGGTAGAGCTCGACCTAAAAAACATTTTCATATTTGCTTTTCTTTGAGCTATTAAATATTATAGGAATTACGACTTATAGCAATCGTTTCTATAATTCGTGTATTATTGAAAATATATGATTTTGAAATATTTAGACAAAGTTGGCGTTGCCGTTCAATATTCAGCGTTCATATCTTCCTTGGAACTGCTACTTTCTGTAAAGATTTTGAATTGCTTAAAACTAAATACCAGAATCTTCACTCGTGGAATCAACTTAAAAACACATCACAATTCATCACGTCGAGTCATAAAGGCATAGAGTGAGAATATTTTAGGTGGCTATATGATTTCTTCTTTTTCTTTACTGGCGTAGACACCGCTTACGCGATTATAGCCGAGTCAATACTTTCAGAGCTGGAGTGTTTTCATCCTTCCGGACAACATGACCTAGCCAGCGTAACCGCTGTCTTTTAATACGCTGAACCATGTCAATGTCGTCGTATATCTCGTACAACTCATCGTTCCATCGATTGTGATATTCGCCGTGGCCATTGCGCAAAGGACCATAAACCGTTCGCAGAACCTTTCTCTCAAAAACTCGTATCGTCGACTCGTCGGTTGTTGTCATCGTCCAAGCCTCTGCACCATATAGCAAGACGGGAATATGATTTGCTATCCAATATTTCTTGGGTACAGATATAGGTAGGAAAATCTGCTGAAATTCACAACTCCGTCTAAATGAGTGAGCTGAGTAGCCCTATTTGATATGATTTCGTAAAATCTAATTTTTGAGATTATAGATTATAGGTTAAAGATTATAGATTATAGATTATAGATTATAGATTATAGATTATAGATTATAGATTATAGATTATAGATTATAGATTATAGATTATAGATTATAGATTATAGATTATAGATTATAGATTATAGATTATAGATTATAGATTATAGATTATAGATTATAGATTATAGATTATAGATTATAGATTATAGATTATAGATTATAGATTATAGATTATAGATTATAGATTATAGATTATAGATTATAGATTATAGATTATAGATTATAGATTATAGATTATAGATTATAGATTATAGATTATAGATTATAGATTATAAATTATAGATTATAGATCATAGATTATAAATTATAGATTATAGATTATAGATTATAGATTATAGATTAAAGGTTATAGATTATAGATTATAGATTATAGATTATAGATTATAAATTATAGATTATAGACTATAGATTAAAGGTTATAGATTATAGAATATAGATTATAGATTATAGATTACAGATTAAAAATTATAAATTATAGAGTACAGATTATATATTATAGATTAGGCAATGTGCGCCGTCTTCAAAAGCGTTTTTTCGAAACTTTGTTGAAGTCGGTTGGCAAGAATTTTCGAGAACTACTCAACCGAAATCCATGAAATTTTAGACAGGTCTTTGAGATACAATTCTTAAAGACTTGGAAGCAGGATTTTTTTTTTGAAATTTTTAATGAGATTTTATTTTTTTGGAAAAATTTCTGCCAAAAATCTAATTTTCAGTTAGTTTTTCCTTCATTCAAGTTCTAAGTATTTTTTCCAGAAATAGCGTCGCAATGGCCGAGTTAAATTTTTTTTTTTTTAATTTCAGAACTGCTTTGTTAATAGTGTATGTTTGTAATAATAAAAAATTCTAATAAAATAATTGATTTTTTATAAGCGAAAAATTGTTGAAAAAAGGCTGCTTTTACGCTATCAAATCTATGTAATTCCTTAAGCGAGAATTGTTTTACTTGTTGTCATACTTCAAACTTTACTTTAAGCAACTTTTAGCAAATGGTGCAAAGTCTTGCAACATCACACAGTAATTAGTGCGCCATAAATGTATACTCGCCTCATCCAAATGAAAATCTTTACCGCTGCGAAGAAAATCCTCTGAATGTCGAATACAAGTTGCCTTTCTCGCATCTTAACTGCTTGTTGCATGGACACGTTGCATAATGCAAGCACTGCTCGTCATTGACTCGCAGCAATTAATGCGTTGACACCACGGCGAGGCAACGACAAAAGCCTCGAGCTACAATTTGACGCAACAAGCCTTGTTCGCGTTCGACATATGTCAGCAGGTTTTCATAAGCTTGTCTTACGGTTCTTTTATTTTTCTTTTGCCTTTTGTTTTCATTACCCTTTTATCTCTCTTTTTTCATTTCATTTCAATTCATCACATTTCATGTTGCCGACAATGTTGCTCAAACTGTTGCGGCTACCAATTTCTGCTTAACACACTTCTTTTATTCGGCTGCTTGCTCTTCTTCGGCTTTTATTTTATTTCATTTTATTTTATTATAATTCTTTAAGTTTTTAATGAAAAGCGAAATTGCTTAACGAGTTTGCACGTCAGGCTGGCGCCCACAATTTGTATGACTTAAATACAACTGTGTTGGTGTGTGTGGGTGTATGTGTGTGACAGTTTTTATATCACTGTTATAAAAGCAAGCGAATGTGAATGAAGCTGTGCACTTGGCTCGTCCAGTCGTTGCGGCGACTTTAATTGCAAGGCTGTGGCAAAAGCTGACTATTGCGAGCAACAGTTGAAACGAGAAAGTAGTTTAAAGTGGATTGTAAAAGTTAAAACCGCATTGCGTGGATTTTCAACTACAAGCGCAGTACCGTTTCCAATTAAAGAAAAAATTATTTATCCAAGGCAGCGTATAGCTGCCGCTTATCATTATAATGTGTTATTTATGTAACGAGCAGTGAGCTTCAAGGGCTTTAAGCCTTTAGTAAAGGGCTTTAAGCGCTTCAAACCTACAAAAGTTTATAAGCCTATTTTTTTCGTACACTACCGTTAAGTACTCCATCGAAAAAGTTTCGACAATATCAATTTTTTGAAAATAAATTTCACCGGGTTGATAATAGATCCTTTGCCGACCCTGTACCCAACATTACACTACTACAGCGCTGACAAATCGGCTAATGTCATACCGCGTTAGAAGCGTCATTCGAAGACAATTTATACCATGGAACAGTACACTCCAAAAGAACGCGCTGAAATTGTTCAGCTTTATATTCAAAATAACTTTTCAATTGTGTTAACTCAACGTGCGTTTCGCAAAAAAAATAAAGTGAAAAGTGCTCCAGTTAAGAACACAATTAAGTCTTTATACGCAAAATTTGTGAACACCGGTAATCTCAGTAATGCCAATCATGCATCCAGACAACGCACAAGACGTTCTGATGAAAATATCGAAGCTGTACGAGCCAGTATTGAGGAGACTCCATCGACATCGAGTTATCGCCGCTCTCAGGAATTAGACATCTCTCGCACCACTCTCCGACGCATAATTCATAAAGATTTGAAGATGTTTCCATATAAAATTCAAATGGCACAAAAACTAAACCCAGCTGATTATCCGCGATGGCCTACCCTGTACATATATTATTCATGTCAATATGAAACCAGCTCACTCATATACTTTAAGTATTAGTTCTCTTAAACTAAATTTCAGGATATACACAAAACGCAGTCAACGAAGCTTGTTAAGTACGATGAGCTATCTGAGCGGTCAGAAAGCATCCGCACTAAATTTCGTTTTTCAAAGAAAGAATGATAAACTAAGAAGAATTAAACAAGGGGCTCCGCTGGGTTGTGTCGTCTTCCCACTACTATATAACTCATATATCTCAAACCCCTCTCAACAACTTCATACGCAAATAATTGACACTAAAATTCTGCCTGTTAGCAACAAGAAAAGTCAAAGAAACGTATTTGGCAACTTATGAGGCAATGGACAGGTCCTTCATTAACTTTGCAGCATCGAAATGATCGCTTGGATGTAGTGGAACGCAGACTAAGAAGTTTCAAAAGTGCCAGAACATTGCAGTAGGATAACAGGATGCCTTTCAATCTATCCATTGAACACATGGATAGTGAGGCCTGCATACTTGGTTAAGAAAAGCAATTCACTCTTCTCCAAAGAGTTTCTGCTAGAATACTTCCGTAGAAATCGACTTGCAGTCATCTGCTTGTAGCGAAGTTTCCTACCAGGAGCATAAGGATGCTTATGCCTCCCTTTCCCGCAACTAACATGAATCTTGCCACTGAAACAAAACTAAGATATTCGCTGCAATAACAATAAACTTCTTAAGTATTCCCTTAACTATTTTGATATCCATTAAAATTGGAAAAAATAAGTGTAGAAGCAAAGTTGATATAATCGTTCTAAAACCAGAGAAAACCCATTTGGCACAAAATTCACACACAAGTTCAATACTATAATGTCGGGGAGAACTCATAATGTCTTATAGAACTAGAATTAACTCAGAGCTAGTGACGTTCTTTAATGAACTTAGTTTTACTCATACCAAAAATTGCTATTACGGGTCACTTATCAGATTTACCGCTTCATTTTACCCGTTAGCACTGGCGACGCCTTACGGGATGACCTTAGCAAGAAGAACCTCATTAGTTATATACAATATATGTATGGTTAAAGCTTTAGCCCAACTTGGTACCATTTTTATAAAATAAACAAAGGATTGGAGGGTAATTTTCTATTTTGTGATAATAGAATAGATTATAAATAGATTAACCATATACGCACATGCAATTGCTGCTGTCACATCTACTAAGGTGGTTAGTCGGGTAATAGCCGAGGGCCTGGCAAAAGTAAAGCTTTCCAAAAGTTTTAATGTTGAAAAGAGTTGAGAGAGAAAAATAAATGTTTGTATACTAATATATACTCAATATCATTTTTATAACATAACAGTTCCAAATAGTTTCCAAGGGTAATACACTGATTATAACGACTCTCGAACTATACAATACAATTTTTATGGTACGATTTGTCCTTTGCTTCAAAATAGACCTCAGTTTCGGCAATCATCTGTTCATTCGACGAAAATTTCTTCCCAGAGAGCATTTATTTGAATCTGAGAACAGGAAATAGGTGCTGGGTATCACCTCCAAAAAATACTGTGTATGATACAGCAGCTCCTAGCCCAATTCATGGATTTTTGGCATCGTTTTCTCTGACTTGTCTCTGACAAGACAATACACCATTTGTCTAGGTGAAGCAACACATTCATTTTTTCCAATGCAGCCATTTTTCGACGATTTCGTCCTTCAAAAAGTCCAATAAGGCTGAGCAATAGTTTTGAAGGTAGAAAATTATCTAATTCGCATACCAAACTGCAGACGTCAAAACCTTTTCGGCCGACTGTTTCGTTTCGGGTTCATCGTGTGCAGTGCACTCTGATAACTGTCAATTGAACCTCGGATTGCAATTATAAAGCCATATTTAATTCATTATTACATATCGACGCAAAAAATCGGGTTTATTACGCTTGAGCATGACCAAACACCGTTTCGAACCATCAACTCGTTACGAGTTCGTGCGGCATCCACTTTGCACCGAGAGTCACGAATACTTGGATATGAGAGAGCCCAAGTATTCGTGAATGATATAAAGTACACATTCAGTTGATATCTTTAGAGTATTTGCTATCTCAAATTACTACACTTAACGATCGTCCAAAATTATTTTTTAAACTTTTTTGATGTTCTCATCGGTCATAACCTCGTTTGAGCGTCCACTGCGTTCACCGTTTTCGGTGCTCATTTCGCTACATCTAAGCTTAGATAACCAATAATTGATAGTTGACTTTCCTGGGGCCGTTTTCGGAATATCATATGGATTTAGTTCTAGTAGCGCCATCTGTGTGTCAGGCCGTGGACTTTTCACTTGACCTGCTTTGTATTAATATCCTCTATGGAAATAAAAACCAAAAAGTCCAACTAAAAGAGGTGAAGAGGTCGTCAGAAACACATGTTTCGGCGCCAGTAAAGCTCTTCACGATCCAGCGATGACTTATTTTCAGGATTATAATTCAAAGCTCAACAGGTAGCTCATGCAAATTCAGAGTATAAGAAACTCTCGAACAATTCACTTTTAAATTTTTAAAGCTACATTGGTTATATATGGTAGTCGAAAAAGTCTTTTCGCATTTTGTCAATAGATGTTGCAGTCGTATATCTCCAGTGCTACCAATCACGTTGTGTCATACCACATATTATCGGAAAGGTGAGATTTTAAGCTGCTTTTAATCAAAAAAAAAATTAATCTGAAAAAAGGTTTAGCTGTTGACAAATGAGTGAAAATATTGAAGAATTTCGCTATAAAATGAAATTTGTTTAGTTTACGGAGACGATGATGTATCAGTTCGTGTAGCACAAAAATGGTTTCTACGCTTTCGTTCTGGAAATTTCGAAATTTCTATTTACATTTATAAAAGTTTTACTCTGATGGATTAAAGTCTCTAGCGGAAAAATAGCTAAAAGTGGTCGAACAAAATGGTATAATACATATTTGGATCATTGAAGTTCATTATTAATATAGAAAAATAAGTAGAAGTTCGATTAGAAATACGAAAAGTCTTTATCGACAACCCAATATATATTTATATTAACCGCGACGCGCTGTAGTAATTGATATTAAATTTTAACCTCGCGCACAATCTGATGCTGGATACGCGTTACACGGTTTTGTCAATAGTAACTGTGAACTGAACAACAACAGCAACAGCAGCTAAACTTGGAATATGGGTTAATGATGTTAGCTACCGGTGCTGCCAGTCACAACCACTGCAGTCGAACGCCTCGGGCACAAGAATGCGGCAACGGCAGCACCACCACCACACATACACATACATACACAGTAGCTCGTACATATATTTTTATATTTTTTATATTTTAAAAGCGGTGGAAGTCATCTTTCTCACCCTCATTTGCATGCCGCGTCTCCGTTTGTTAATTTATTTTTGCGCGCACATTTTTCTCTTGCTGTTTTTGTCGTTGTTGTGCTTTCCTCTGACTGACTGGCGTTGTGCTTTTTGTCACACTGATTTCATTTCAATGCTTAATGATATTTTGCACCGCAAGCTTTGAGAATAAAGCACGGAAAGTGGAGCAGCCGGCAGCCGGCAGCGCAAAGCAGGCGGTTCGTTGTTCGCTACTTGTATGGCAGTTGTTATTTGTTGTTGTTGTTGTTATTACTGTAGGTGTTGCTTTCGCGATTTACCTGCGCTTTTCTGATAAATTAAATTCCAAGCAAGCGCGTCGATGAAGATGCTTTTTTTAATTTACTCCTCTGCACCTCCTACTTTCATTCGTTTTTTTTTTTACCTTTTCATCTCTTTGGCACTGTGGGAAGTGGGAAATTTTATACATATGCCAAAGCGCCGCATGTTGGCTTTTTTTAGTTTATCTGCTTTCCATTTTTTATATTATTTTCTTTAGATTTTATTTTAATACTTTTTTTCGCTTTCTGCCACATATTGCCGCAACATCCTTTATTGTTTTTAATTTTATTACTGCGTGTTGCTGCTTTCTTTTATTCACTCGCCATGATGCCAGAAAGCATAACTACATGGCGTTGCCACGTGCACACCCATAACAAAGCACAGTCAGAGTGTGTGGACATACGTACATATATGTGCGTGTTGCGTTTTCTTTGTCTGCTGCACTAATGCACGTCGAGTTACTTTAATGTGGCATGTCACTTTATAATGTCAATAGTTTATATGTGGTATGTGCTGCACTTAAGAACTCTTTTTTTACATTTTTGCTTTCTTTTTTATCTCTTTTTTTTGGCGAATTCATTGCATTTTTCAGCTGGCTCTTTCACTGGCGGTTGTCTTCAAAGTGTTTTTGCGTAAAAATAACAAACATGAAGTTAATGCTTGCAACATAGTTGCACGTGAATTTTCACGCTTGCCACGCGTGAAATGTCGCGGTTTTTAGAGTGTGCACAGAGCACTTACACGAAAGAGCAAATGTGCACCTGAGTGCTATTTGGTGACTCCATATGAGTGCATATATTAAATGGAAGCGGGTGGCAGGTGAAATGCATTGCTGTTGGGCCCAAATATGTCACACGGCATATAAGAGTTAGCACGGTCCGCCTATTTATAAATTTTCAATCCAACAACAAAAAAATTATTTTCCTTGTTCCTAACATAGAACGTTCTAAGTACCCATAATTAACTGTCAAATCAAAATTATCTCAAAATTATCAGTAGTTTGGGAATATTCTTGTATATCTGATTTTTGTTAAGACCCAATAAGCAAGCAGACTTTTTTACTTTTATGGATTAGTGACAATTTTCACCCAAGATTTTCGTATTTGTTAAGCTCTATCAAGGTCGATAAATATAGCTTCCTATCAATACAGTTAACGGTTAATGTTTTCCAACATGCATTGCCGACGGCTTCAATAAGAAATTTTTGGTCGCAATAAAAAAATTCAGCGAATTCATTACTAACGGGGTTTTCAATAGGGACACTACAGAAGTAGATTGATAGGGACAGTAAACGACTCAATATTTTCCCCGCTCTTTTGACATTTATCTTCGTATGAAAAGACATACGATCCAACAACGAGTGAAAATTATTAAAATTTACTACCGAAATTCGGAGTTAGTTGCCTGAACTTTAAGTGCAATTTATGGTTGTCATAATTGTTGTGCTTAACAATTGAGCGTTTAGTGGAAAAAAGTTAATCCACAGGCACAGAACAAAGTGTTCCAGTGCCTGTGAGACAAACCCCGATCGATTTCAACCAAATTGGGACGTGGATTTCCCCTTACATTTTTCTGTTACAGTCTAAAAAGGGGTAAAACCGGAATATAGCCGCGCCTACTTTTCATATACAAGGTGTGTTCAAAAAGTATCGCGAATCGTAACTGGCAGTTTTCTTCGATTGCAGGGGCGTGGTGCATCATGAGTTCTTGCCACAGGGAAGAACGGTCAATAAGGAATATTACCTACAAGTTATGCGCAATTTGCGCGAAGCAATCCGCCAGAAACGCCCGGATTTGTGGAAGAACAAAAATTGGCTTTTGCACCACGATAACGCCCCTGCTCACACACATCGTTGCTTGTGCGCGACTTTTTGGCCAAAAACAATACACTAATGATGCCGCAGCCGCCGTATTCCCCAGATCTGGGGCCCTGTGACTTTTTCTTGTTCCCTAAACTGAAGAGGCCCATGAAAGGACGACGTTGCGCTTCTCTTGACGAAATAAAGACGGCATCGAAGGAGGAGCTGAAGAAGATAAAAAAATGATTTTTTGAAGTGCTTCGAAGATTGGAAAAACCGGTGGCACAAATGTATAATATCTCATGGGGATTACTTTGAAGGGGACAAAATATATATTCATGAATAAATAATTTTTGAAAAAACACAAAATTCGCGATACTTTTTGAACACACCTCGTAATACAATTTTAAATTCTATTTGGTTTTTTCACTTTCCTGTGTACAAATCAAGAATAAACTTTGCATAAATAATACCTTTAGAGTATGCCACCCTGTGACTGCCAAAAGGTAGCAAATATTTGGACCCCAGTACCTATAAGTTATTTATTATAGTTCGAGGATCAAGTGAATCCAAAATTTTGAAAAATAAATCGCCGATTATTAAGGTGGGTTTGAAAGTCGCAAAATATAATTTTTTTTTTCATATTAAATAATAAAATATGTTTAAAATACTCTCCCATTCTGAGAAATACACCATTCAGAAGTTCCGCCCATTAAGCAAAGTCAGTGTAGTGCACCAATTTTAAATGCTATTTTCTCAAAACTTCATTCTTGAAGTCGGTGGATATGATTTCTCGAAAAGTTATGGACTGATTTAGTTCGTATTGTGTACACATCTTTTAATATTTTAAATAATATTATCTACATACTTATTAAGAAGAATTTTTTTCATTACAACTCAAAGTCTGAGAAAAAATTAAAATTTTAATTTTTTTGTTTTTTTTTCATTCAAAACCGATATTTATATATGTACTAACGGAATATTTTTTTTTTTTAATTTTAGATAAACCAATATTAAGTTATACTGTCCACGACGAGAGCACTTTTCTTGTGAGACCCCCAGGTAGATGAGGTCTCAGCGGGTGAATTTTCGTTATTTTTATATCAAAAGGTTTCAGGAGACATTGTTCAAATATGTAGTTTTGTTAAGCCTTATTATATTTTTGAAATATTTGATTGTTTCAATTAAAAATAAAATCCTAAAAATATCCTTTTTTTATCTCTGAAACCCACCTAACCGCTTAAGTAAATTAAAATCATTAAATATTTTTCGAAACTCATTCTCATTTCGATTACACGTGGTTGTAACAATTTTGTCATTAATTTGCTTAGAGAAAATTACTTTGAAATCAAAAGAAAACCAGGTCAAATAGTATCAAGACCGTAAATCAGCTTCAACTCATACTTTTAAATTGAAATTTGCGGCCTTCGCAGCCATAAAAGATCCACCATGCGAAATTCAAAATTTATCTACGAAAAATTCATCCTCAACCTTACTCCAGTTTTTTTTATTTCAGCGCTTTCCGCGAAACCCAAATTTTTCCCATTTTCGTTCACACAATTTTCATCTTTTTGTCGCTAAAGTTCTTTGCTTCACCTCCACGCATTTCGTACACATTTTCGGCGCTTTTTCTCTTTCGCGCACTTAATGAGTCCACCTTTGCATTAACAAACACACACACAACGCCGCATCTTCTAATGAAATTATGTCACCGGCAATGAAAGCAACGGATAAAAGCGCTTAAGTGTTGCGGCATTTGCTGAAAAGTGTAGTGGCGCGTAGCCACAACAGCTGTTGCTGCATTAACACAGCAACTACACACACACAAAAAGCGGCATTCTTCTCTCACCGCAGAATTCTTCATGAACGCGTATTTTGCATCAACTTCAACGGGGACACACAAAAATGCGATGACACCTTAATTTTAGAAGTCTGTCAATTTTTGTTTACTTTTTGCTGAGTTTTGGAATTAGTGGGTGAAAATCTTGAATTATTCGCGTAGGTAGGAGAGTATGGAAAGTTTTTATGAAAAATTAAGTTTACCAAGGCCTTCCAATTCGACGCAAAAAATATGCGAACTCAGCCATCGGAACAAAAACTTTGACATAATCGGTCACATTTAGGAGGCACACGTATGCAAAAGAAACGAAGGAGTTTAATCGCTATATCTCTTTATTCATTGCTTTTTTGGCTCTAACTTCGCCGCAATCGTTCGATTTTTGTAAAAAATTCGGCTTTATCGGGACGAGTCGAGCAAGAACGTGTTTCATACCCAAAATATTAAACAAAACCATTCGAACGGACTCGCGAGATGTGTCGATCTCTCTTGCCATATCTCTTATACTTGTCTGATGATTTTTAAGTGCCATATCTTTCACTTAATTCACTTAACATTTTCTTCAGTTGAAGAGGTCAAAGGTCATCCAGAACGAGTTATGTCGAGACAAATTCTTTGTTCGATATTTTTATTAATTTTAAAAATAGCAAGGCTCTACTGAGCTGGACTGACCTAAGCAGCTGCTGTAAACAAACTAGTAGAGAGATCGCCCTCATATTTGGCATAGTAATTAAGAACAGTCTACCACCTTACCAAAATACATTTTTTTGAAATATCATTTACCCGGCGAATTTGATTACAATTTCCGATTGCTTTTTTGTAACAATGTATTAGGTTGTCAAATATCTTCCTCTTTTTTGCTCTTTATTCAATTATTCAATACTTTATAAAAAGTGTTACAGTGATCGGATTTAGTTCAAATATGCGCCGTTTCGCTTCCATTTAGACAGCAACTTCATAATACCCTCCTCGTAGAAGCCCCCTTCTTATTTGCGAAGAACTCAGACAACCACTTTTCATAAGCCTCTTTTGAGTTTAACTTAACACCAACAAGGGTGTTCACCATGGACAGGAACAGGTGGTAATCACTTGGCGCTATATCCAGGCTTTATGGTGGATGCGATAAAACCTCCCATTAGAGCTCCCGTAGCTTCTGACGAGTCATCAACGAAGTGTGTGGTCTGGCGTTGTCCTGGTGGAACACTATACCCTTCCTGTTGCCCAATTCTGGACACTTCTGGTCGATCACCTTCTTCAAGCGGTCCAGTTGTTTGCAGGAGATGTTAGAATTAAGCGTCTGGCCGTATGGCAGCTCATTGTGGGTGATTCCCTTCCAATCCCACCAAACACATAGCAAAACCTTCCTGGCCATCAATCCCGGCTTGGCCACTGTTTGGCACGATTCACCGGCCTTCAACAACGACCACTTTCGCTTGATATTGTCATGTGTGATCCATTTTTCATTGCCAGTCACCATCTGCTTCAAAAATGGGTGGAGTTCGTTGCATCAAATCATGCGGCAACCAAACATCAAGTTTTTTTGTGTATCCAGCCTTCTGCAGATGGTTTAATAAGGTTTGGTGACTCACTCACATCTTCTGGGCAATGTCACGAGTTGTCATATGCCGATCTAACTCGATGTTTTCCATTATTTTATTGGTATTCGTCGTCACAGGTCTTCCGCCGGCTGGTTTATCCATGTTGTCGTTTTCACCCGCTCTGAATCGTCAAAACCATTCATCCGCAGTTCGAAGTGATACGAATACCATCCCCCAAAATACCATTGATCTCACGGAAAGTTTCTTTAGCGGATTTGCCTTTAACGAATGAAAACTTTAAAATAGCGCAAATTTCGGCGATAGTGAACTCCATGTTTACACGTCTATATCTAAACCAATTATGCATAGTGTCGTTTTGTAGGTTATGTCAAGACCATTCAAAGTTATATAGTTAGTATTGCCAGATACGAGCTCTGTAGCGCTTTATACATAGCCGCGAAATTCGAAAAACCAAAAGACGGAAGAGAGACAACCTTATAAATCGAGTAATCTACCGAACTTCTACCTACATGTACTTCTTTCCCGAAGAAGATGTCCATATGCCAGAATCACCGACATTGGACCACTATAGCATATAGTGGCCATACAAGCTGTACTAAGTAGGTTGCCGTTTATATTTCGGAATTTGCCAATTTGATCCAATCTAGCAACTTACAACTCTATCGTAAAGTTTGACATGACAAGCGCTATTACAGTAACTAAAAATAT
>CM050325.1:2062752-2083771 GCA_027475135.1 Bactrocera correcta
TACACATTTAGCTATCGATATCGAAATGCTTCAAATCATTAGTTTAACATATTAAGAAAATAAACGCTTTTTAGCTTACTGAAGTCTACATAAAGCCTTAACGGTATAACGCCAGTGCATTTAGAAGAATTCCGTATAGTTATAATTTTATTTTTAGGTATAAAGTCGATTTTCTTGTATATACGCATATAGCAATCGATATCGACATGCTTCAAATCATTAGTTTAACATATTTAAGTTAATAAACCTTCTTTAACGCACTGAAGTCTTCATAAAGCCTTAACGAAATAACTGCAGTGCATTTAGAAGAATTCCGTAATCTTATATTTAGGTATAAAGCCGAATTTGTTGTATATACGCATTTAGCAATCGATATCGAAATTCTTCAAATCATTAGTTTAACATATTTAAAATAATTAACCTTCTTTAACGTAATGAAGGTGATGTAAAGCCATGGCGGTATAACGGCAGTGCATTTAGAAGAATTACGTTATCTTATATTTAGGTATAAAGTCGATTTTCTTGTATATACGCATTTAGTAATCGATATCGACATGCTTCAAATCCTTAGTTTAACATATTTAAGTTAATAAACCTTCTTTAACGCACTGAAGACTTCATAAAGCCTTAACGGTATAACTGCAGTGCATTTAGAAGAATTTCGTAATCTTATATTTAGGTATAAAGTCGGTTTTATTGTATATACTCATTTAGAAATCGATATCGAAATGCTTCAAATCATTGGTTTAATATATTTAAGTTAATAAAGTTTCTTTAACGCACTGAAGTTAACATAAAGCCATGGCGGCATAACGGCAGTGCATGTAGAAGAATTCCGTAATCTTATATTTAAGTATAAAGTCGATTTTGTTGTATATACACATTTAGCAATCGATATCGTAATGCTTCAAATCATTAGTTTACCATATTTAAGTTAATAAAACATCTTTATTTTACTGAAGTCTACAAAAGCCTTAACGGCATAACGGCAGTTCATTTAGAAGAATTACGTAATTTTATATTTACGTATAAAGTCGATTTTCGTGTATATACTCATTTAGCAAACGATATCGAAATGTTTCAAATCATTAGTTTAATATATTAAAGTTAATAAAGCTTCTTTAACGCACTGAAGTTAACATAAAGCCATGGCGGCATAACGGCAGTGCATGTAGAAGAATTCCGTAATCTTATATTTAGGTATAAAGTCGATTTTCTTGTATATACACATTTAGCAATCGATATCGAAATGCTTCAAATCATTAGTTTAACATATTTAAGTTAATAAACCTTCTTTAACGCACTGACGTCTTCATAAAGCCTTAACGGTATAACTGCAGTGCTTTTAGAAGAATTCCGTATTCTTATATTTAGGTATAAAGTCGATTTTCTTGTATTTACATATTTAGCAATCGATACCGAAATGCTTCAAATCATTAGTTTAACATATTCAATTTAATTAACCCTCTCTGTCTTACTGAAGTCTACATAAAGCCTTAACGGCATAACGGCAGTGCTTTTAGAAGAATTCCGTTATCTTATATTTAGGTATAAATTTGATTTTCTTGTATGTATACATTTAGCAAGCGATATCGAAATGCTTCAAATCATTAGTTTAACATATTTAAGTTAATTAACCTTCTTTAACGTATTGAAGTTGATATAAAGCCATGGCGGCATAACGACAGTAGATTTGGAAGAATTCCGTAATCTTATATTTAGGTATAAGGTCGAATTTTTTGTATATACACATTAAGCAATCGATATCGAAATGCTTCTTTAACGCACTGAAGACTTCATAAAGCCTTAACGGTATAACTGCAGTGCATTTAGAAGAATTTCGTAATCTTATATTTAGGTATAAAGTCGGTTTTATTGTATATACTCATTTAGAAATCGATATCGAAATGCTTCAAATCATTGGTTTAATATATTTAAGTTAATAAAGTTTCTTTAACGCACTGAAGTTAACATAAAGCCATGGCGGCATAACGGCAGTGCATGTAGAAGAATTCCGTAATCTTATATTTAAGTATAAAGTCGATTTTGTTGTATATACACATTTAGCAATCGATATCGTAATGCTTCAAATCATTAGTTTACCATATTTAAGTTAATAAAACATCTTTATTTTACTGAAGTCTACAAAAGCCTTAACGGCATAACGGCAGTTCATTTAGAAGAATTACGTAATTTTATATTTACGTATAAAGTCGATTTTCGTGTATATACTCATTTAGCAAACGATATCGAAATGCTTCAAATCATTAGTTTAATATATTAAAGTTAATAAAGCTTCTTTAACGCACTGAAGTTAACATAAAGCCATGGCGGCATAACGGCAGTGCATGTAGAAGAATTCCGTAATCTTATATTTAGGTATAAAGTCGATTTTCTTGTATATACACATTTAGCAATCGATATCGAAATGCTTCAAATCATTAGTTTAACATATTTAAGTTAATAAACCTTCTTTAACGCACTGACGTCTTCATAAAGCCTTAACGGTATAACTGCAGTGCATTTAGAAGAATTCCGTATTCTTATATTTAGGTATAAAGTCGATTTTCTTGTATTTACATATTTAGCAATCGATACCGAAATGCTTCAAATCATTAGTTTAACATATTCAAGTTAATTAACCCTCTCTGTCTTACTGAAGTCTACATAAAGCCTTAACGGCATAACGGCAGTGCATTTAGAAGAATTCCGTTATCTTATATTTAGGTATAAATTTGATTTTCTTGTATGTATACATTTAGCAAGCGATATCGAAATGCTTCAAATCATTAGTTTAACATATTTAAGTTAATTAACCTTCTTTAACGTATTGAAGTTGATATAAAGCCATGGCGGCATAACGACAGTAGATTTGGAAGAATTCCGTAATCTTATATTTAGGTATAAGGTCGATTTTTTTGTATATACACATTAAGCAATCGATATCGAAATGCTTCATGTCATAAGTTTAACATATTTAAGTTAATAAACCTTCTTTAACGATCTGAAGTTGGCATATAGCCATGGCGGCATAACGGCAGTGCATGTAGAAGAATTCCGTAATCTCATATTTAGGTACAAAGTCGATTTTCTTGTATATACGCATTTAGATATCGATATCGAAATGCTTCAAATCATTAGTTTAACATATTAAGACAACAAACGCTTTTTAGCTTACTGAAGTCTACATAAAGCCTTAACGGTATAACGCCAGTGCATTTAGAATAATTCCGTAAAGTTATAATTTTATTTTTAGGTATAAAGTCGATATTCTTGTATTTACATATTTAGCAATCGATATCGAAATGCTTCAAATCATTAGTTTAACATAATCAAGTTAATTAACCCTCTCTGTCTTACTGAAGTCTACATAAAGCCTTAACGGCATAACGGCAGTGCATTTAGAAGAATTCCGTTATCTTATATTTAGGTATAAATTTGATTTTCTTGTATGTATACATTTAGCAAGCGATATCGAAATGCTTCAAATCATTAGTTTAACATATTTAAGTTAATAAACCTTCTTTAACGCACTGAAGTCTTCATAAAGCCTTAACGAAATAACTGCAGTGCATTTAGAATAATTCCGTAAAGTTATAATTTTAGTTTTAGGTATAAAGTCGATTTTCTTTTATTTACACATTTAGCAATCGATATCGAAATGCTTCAAACCATTAGTTTTACATATTTAAATTAATTAACCTTCTTTATCTTACTGAAGTTTACATAAAGCCATAATGGCATAACGGCAGTATATTTGGGTGAATTCCGTAAGCTTTTATTTAGGTATATACTCATTTAGCAATCGACATCGAAGTGCTTCAAATCATTAGTTTAATATATTAAAGTAACGGCAGTGCATGTAGAAGAATTTCGTAATCTTATATTTAGGTATAAAGTCGGTTTTATTGTATATACTCATTTAGAAATCGATATCGAAATGCTTCAAATCATTGGTTTAATATATTTAAGTTAATAAAGTTTCTTTAACGCACTGAAGTTAACATAAAGCCATGGCGGCATAACGGCAGTGCATGTAGAAGAATTCCGTAATCTTATATTTAAGTATAAAGTCGATTTTGTTGTATATACACATTTAGCAATCGATATCGTAATGCTTCAAATCATTAGTTTACCATGTTTAAGTTAATAAAACATCTTTATTTTACTGAAGTCTACAAAAGCCTTAACGGCATAACGGCAGTTCATTTAGAAGAATTACGTAATTTTATATTTACGTATAAAGTCGATTTTCGTGTATATACTCATTTAGCAAACGATATCGAAATGCTTCAAATCATTAGTTTAATATATTAAAGTTAATAAAGCTTCTTTAACGCACTGAAGTTAACATAAAGCCATGGCGGCATAACGGCAGTGCATGTAGAAGAATTCCGTAATCTTATATTTAGGTATAAAGTCGATTTTCTTGTATATACACATTTAGCAATCGATATCGAAATGCTTCAAATCATTAGTTTAACATATTTAAGTTAATAAACCTTCTTTAACGCACTGACGTCTTCATAAAGCCTTAACGGTATAACTGCAGTGCATTTAGAAGAATTCCGTATTCTTATATTTAGGTATAAAGTCGATTTTCTTGTATTTACATATTTAGCAATCGATACCGAAATGCTTCAAATCATTAGTTTAACATATTCAAGTTAATTAACCCTCTCTGTCTTACTGAAGTCTACATAAAGCCTTAACGGCATAACGGCAGTGCATTTAGAAGAATTCCGTTATCTTATATTTAGGTATAAATTTGATTTTCTTGTATGTATACATTTAGCAAGCGATATCGAAATGCTTCAAATCATTAGTTTAACATATTTAAGTTAATTAACCTTCTTTAACGTATTGAAGTTGATATAAAGCCATGGCGGCATAACGACAGTAGATTTGGAAGAATTCCGTAATCTTATATTTAGGTATAAGGTCGATTTTTTTGTATATACACATTAAGCAATCGATATCGAAATGCTTCATGTCATAAGTTTAACATATTTAAGTTAATAAACCTTCTTTAACGATCTGAAGTTGGCATATAGCCATGGCGGCATAACGGCAGTGCATGTAGAAGAATTCCGTAATCTCATATTTAGGTATAAAGTCGATTTTCTTGTATATACGCATTTAGCTATCGATATCGAAATGCTTCAAATCATTAGTTTAACATATTAAGACAACAAACGCTTTTTAGCTTACTGAAGTCTACATAAAGCCTTAACGGTATAACGCCAGTGCATTTAGAATAATTCCGTAAAGTTATAATTTTATTTTTAGGTATAAAGTCGATATTCTTGTATTTACATATTTAGCAATCGATATCGAAATGCTTCAAATCATTAGTTTAACATAATCAAGTTAATTAACCCTCTCTGTCTTACTGAAGTCTACATAAAGCCTTAACGGCATAACGGCAGTGCATTTAGAAGAATTCCGTTATCTTATATTTAGGTATAAATTTGATTTTCTTGTATGTATACATTTAGCAAGCGATATCGAAATGCTTCAAATCATTAGTTTAACATATTTAAGTTAATTAACCTTCTTTAACGTATTGAAGTTGATATAAAGCCATGGCGGCATAACGACAGTAGATTTGGAAGAATTCCGTAATCTTATATTTAGGTATAAATTTGATTTTCTTGTATGTATACATTTAGCAAGCGATATCGAAATGCTTCAAATCATTAGTTTAACATATTTAAGTTAATAAACCTTCTTTAACGCACTGAAGGCTTCATAAAGCCTTAACGAAATAACTGCAGTGCATTTAGAATAATTCCGTAAAGTTATAATTTTAGTTTTAGGTATAAAGTCAATTTTCTTTTATTTACACATTTAGCAATCGATATCGAAATGCTTCAAACCATTAGTTTTACATATTTAAATTAATTAACCTTCTTTATCTTACTGAAGTTTACATAAAGCCATAATGGCATAACGGCAGTATATTTGGGTGAATTCCGTAAGCTTTTATTTAGGTATAAAGTCGATTTTCTTGTACATAGACATTAAGCAATCGATATCGAAATGCTTTAAATCATTAGTTTAACATATTTAAGTTAATTAACCTTCTTTAACGTACTGAAATGTATATAAAGCCATGGCGGCATAACGACAGTGCATGTAGAAGAATTCCGTAATCTTATATTTAGGTATATGGTCGATTTTCTTGTATTTACACATTTAGCAATCGATATCGAAAATCTTCAAATCATTAATTTAACATATTTAAGTTAATTAACCTTCTTTAACGTAATGAAGGTGATATAAAGCCATGGCGACATAACGACAGTGCATTTAGAAAAATTCCGTAATCTTATATTTAGGTATAAGTTCGATTTTGTTGTATATAGGCATTTAGCAATATCGAAATGCTTCATATAACTGGTTTAGCATATTTAGGTTAATTAACCTTCTTTATCTTACTGAAGTTTACGTAATGCCATAACGGCATAACGGCAGTATGTTTGAGAGAATTCCGTAATCTTTTATTTAGGTATAAAATCGATTTTCTTGTACACACATCTTAGCATATTTAAGTAAATTAACCTTCTTTAACGTACTGAAATTTACATAAAGCCATAACGTCATAACGGCAGTGTATTTCGAAGAATTCCGTAATCTTTTATTTAGATATAAAGCCGAATTTGTTGTATTTACACATTTAGCAATCGATATCGAAAATCTTCAAGTCATTAATTTAACATATTTAAAACAATTAACCTTCTTTAACGTAATGAAGGTGATATAAAGCCATGGCCAATCGATATCGAAATGCTTCAAATCATTAGTTTAACATATTCAAGTTAATTAACCCTCTCTGTCTTACTGAAGTCTACATAAGGCCTTAACGGCATAACGGCAGTGCATTTAGAAGAATTCCGTTATCTTATATTTAGGTATAAATTTGATTTTCTTGTATGTATACATTTAGCAAGCGATATTGAAATGCTTCAAATCATTAGTTTAACATATTTAAGTTAATTAACCTTCTTTAACGTATTGAAGTTGATATAAAGCCATGGCGGCATAACGGCAGTGCATTTAGAAGAAGTCCGTAGTCTTATATTTAGGTATAAAGTCGGTTTTCTTGTATATGTACTTTTAGTAATCGATAACAAAATGCTTCAAATCATTAGTTTTACATATTTAAGTTAATTAACCTTCTTTATCTTACTGAAGTTTACATAAAGCCATAACGGTATAACGGCAGTGCATTTGGATGAATTCCGTAATCTTATATTAAGGTAAAAAGTCGATTTTCTTGTATGTACACATTTAGCAATCGATATCGAAATGCTTCATCCCATAAGTTTAACATATTTAAGTTAATAAACCTTCTTTAACGATTTGAAGTTGGCATATAGCCATGGCGGCATAACGGCAGTGCATGTAGAAGAATTCCGTAATCTCATATTTAGGTATAAAGTCGATTTTCTTGTATATACGCATTTAGCTATCGATATCGAAATGCTTCAAATCATTAGTTTAACATATTAAGATAATAAACGCTTTTTAGCTTACTGAAGTCTACATAAAGCCTTAACGGTATAATGCCAGTGCATTTAGAATAATTCCGTAAAGTTATAATTTTATTTTTAGGTATAAAGTCGATTTTCTTTTATTTACACATTTAGCAATCGATATCGAAATGCTTCAAACCATTAGTTTAACATATTTAAATTAATAAACCTTCTTTAACGTATTGAAGGTGATATAAAGCCATGGCGGCATAACGGCAGTACATGTGGAAGAATTCCGTAATCTTATATTTAGGTATAAAGTCGATTTTCTTGTATATATATTTTTCGCAATCGATATCGAAATGCTTCATATAACTGGTTTAGCATATTTAGGTTAATTAACCTTCTTTATCTTACTGAAGTTTACATAAAGCCATGGCGGCATAACGGCAGTGCATGTAAAAGAATTCCGTAATCTTATATTTAAGTACAAAGTCGATTTTTTTGTATATACACATTTAGCAATCGATATCAAAATGCTTCAAATCATTAGTTTACTATATTTAAGTTAATTAAACATCTTTATTTTACTGAAGTCTACAAAAGCTTTAACGGCATAACGGAAGTGCCTTTAGAAGAATTACGTAATCTTATACTTACGTATAAAGTCGATTTTCGTGTATATACTCATTTAGCAATCGATATGGAAGTGCTTCAAATCATTAGTTTAATATATTAAAGTAACGGCAGTGCATGTAGAAGAATTTCGTAATCTTATATTTAGGTATAAAGTCGATTTTCTTGTACATATATGCGCATATAGCAATCGATATCGACATGCTTCAAATCATTAGTTTAACATATTTAAGTTAATAAACCTTCTTTAACGCACTGAAGTCTTCATAAAGCCTTAACGAAATAACTGCAGTGCATTTAGAAGAATTCCGTATTCTTATATTTAGGTATAAAGTCGATTTTCTTGTATTTACATATTTAGCAATCGATACCGAAATGCTTCAAATCATTAGTTTAACATATTCAAGTTAATTAACCCTCTCTGTCTTACTGAAGTCTACATAAAGCCTTAACGGCATAACGGCAGTGCATTTAGAAGAATTCCGTTATCTTATATTTAGGTATAAATTTGATTTTCTTGTATGTATACATTTAGCAAGCGATATCGAAATGCTTCAAATCATTAGTTTAACATATTTAAGTTAATTAACCTTTGAACAAATAACGACCCAATTTATTGGGGAATACAAACCACTGGTGATATGCATTTACGCACGCGAGAGTGTTTAAGAAGAAAAAATAGTTGAGTAGTTGAAAGGTACAATTTATTTAAAATTAATTAAATTGAATTATTTGCGGTACAATGTTTTGCTTAATAATATCGCGTCGAACCGAAATAGGTTTTGTTGTCGGCGTTTGTGGATGGGCGGCTTGTATATCACGAATAGTAGATGACGAATGTGGTCCAAAATAAAAGCGATGATCCAATCTTTTGACATCTGATGTGGTGAAATCCAATGTGTCCCAGGTGTGGTGTATTAGTGGTGTGGTGTGTTGGTGTTGTGTCTAGCTAGGGTGCGCCAGTTTGACCGGGTAGAGTGGGTCGAGGCTTAACTCATTTAAACATCCTGGGCCCCCTAGGCGAATATTTTGCCTAGTATTACGTATATGCTGTTGCCTAATTTCGGCGTACTGCTGGTAGAGTAGCCGAGGGCGCAGAACACATGCTTTAAATGTTGGAAACGGCTTTGTTTTAAAACATACTTAGTAATTGGTATTTTGTTTTCCTTTTAGGTGTGTATGGCTAGGAACTATATTTTGCGGGCTTATCCGTTGTTTGCTCTTATTGATTTTATTTGCGGTTATTTATAATTTATTATTTTATCGAATTTGTATATCGGTTATGTATTCCTTGCCTTTTCTGAAATGGTTTGCATTTTATTTATTCTCGGCTTATGAAGGATATGTGTATGCCAGATATGGCCAGAATAAGTACTCTTTAGCCCTGGAGTTAGGATTGTGACAATAGAGGGATCTTGCGAGAGAATGGCCGTGAATTGCGAACGGCTTCATTTCGAATTATATCGTGGCAATTTTTAGCTACTTTTTTGAATTTTGTTAATTTGACAACAGATTCCCATCCACTACCCCTATGAGTTGCGCTTATGTAAGAACGATAAGAACGACCTTTGCTTTGTTGTAAGTCTAGGTGCGTCACACTATCGCATTGGGCATATGGTGCTCGTTGAACCTTAATTTTGTTTAAGATTATATTTATTTGAAAATTTAAGCCTCTGTGGGGCAATTTTGTATAAAAGGTGTCGATTTTTTTTTTTTTTTTACTTTTTGAGACACTTTGTTATATTTTATGTTTAAGTGCGTATACATCATTAATTTAGCAAGTAGTAGCCCGCCACCGCTCTAGGATTTTTTGAATCAGGATTTTATATCATTTTTGGCGAAAGCCATCCTGCGGGGCCGAAAAGTTGTATGTGTAAAGACTGTCAGAGGAAACTCTGATTTTGTGTTTTATACCAATTTGTGGAGAATTGGAACATGGTGGCTTTAGTGGTAGTTGTTCGACGTACCGGCCATTGTTTGATTGAGTAGTTATGGGGGGAAGTTTCCTTAACTTTTGACATTTCCTTAATTGTGAACTAAGGTATTTGTTTTTATTGTACCCAACTTGAGTTGGTATGGTGGTGACCAGTTCTGTAACTAGTCCATTTTGTGTCTCGCTGTGCAGCGTTTGAGATTTTTGTGCCTTTGAGCAGCATGGTGTCTCTTGGCAATGTTTCGAATTTTGGGTTTTGTGATTTGCTTTTGCAATTATACCCATGGTTCTTTGTGTATAAACGCTTCTTTGGGGTGAGATAGGATATCTGTTGTAATGAAGCATAGAATTGTGTCTTTTGTGACAATATAGGCAATTAAATTTGCTTTTGCAAGTTTTCAGATTGTGTGTATGGGACAAGCAGTTTGAAGAGAGTCTTTTTGATCTGACAAAGTTGTTCCTTTCGTTAATGTTTAATTTTTTAAACTTCTCGCAAGTTTTAAGTTTATGCCCTCTTTTACATAGTTCGCATGACGTTTGGTTTCTTTGTTCTGATGTGAACGTTTGTGTTTTGTAAAAGCTTTTATTTAAATTTTTGTTGCTTCTAACTTGGGGTCTATTTAAGCTTCCGTTTTGGTCGTGTTTAGTGTTCTTTCTTTTGATTATTTTTCCTTCTAACCTTTCTGCAATTTCATATTGGGTGGTGAGAAAATCTTTCATTTGTTGCCACGTTGGGCACTTTTTTCTTGATGAGAGCGATTGCTCCCATAGAAGTAACGACTTTTCTGGTAATGCGGTGGTGCAAATGTTTACCAGAATTGGGTCCCAGCTGTCTGTGGGAATATTTAGGGTGGATAGAATCGACAAACAATTTGAAACAGTGGATTCAAGTTTGATGAATTCTACACTTGTTCCTTTCTTAATTTTTGGCAAGTTCATTAGTGTCATTACTTGCTTATTGACCAGTATTCTTTTGTTTTCATGTCTCGCTTTTAGAGCTTCCCAAGCCAAATTGAAATTATCGTCATTAAGAGCGAACTGTTTTACTATAACGCCTGCTTGACCTTTTGTTTTGTATCGGAGGTGATACAATTTTTGTGCTTTTGAGAGTTGTGGATGGTTGATGTCCCGGAAGGACGGCCATTCTTCATAACCTCCATAGAATGTTTCTGTGTCACAAGCGGGCACCTCGAGCTGGATGCCGAAACTTGCCTTTTGACTGTCTATTTGTGATAACTCTACTCTACTGTGGGGAGTAGGTGAAATTGACTTAATAAGCTTTAATTGATCTGATATCATTGCTTTTGTGTCTTCATAGCGGTCTAAGCAATTTTCGTATTTGGCGTAAGCCGAAGATTTGAAATTTTCAGGTAGATCTGAATCATCAGTTTCTACTATTGCATCGTACGCAGCTTGGAGGCGTGTCCAAAAATTGTCAATAGATTTATTTTTTATTTCTAGTACCGATTCAGAGTTGTCCTGAATCGGTGAAGATGCAAATCGAGTGCAGTATTTAATTAAGCTGTCACTCTCAGAAATGAACTTAATATAAGAAATGTCTTTCCCCCGCTTTTGCTTTGTAGCACCTTGCTTCGAGCGTGTAGCTTCTGCAGGTGTACATGGACTTTTGTCATCAGCAATCATTTTTGGAATTCTTAAGAATTCTGCTTTAGATTCTTTTGAATCTGTGCTCATTCAGAAAATTTGTGTTAATAAAATATATGTATATTATATTATAATAGAAAAATGTGGTATCGATAACTCTTTTCAATAAATAAGAGTTATTATAATATTTCCGAAAATTGAATTGTTAAAATATATATGTAACCGAAAGCTCTTTTGAGCTCTTTTAATTTAAGAATGCGTTATAGCTTTTAGGGCTCGCGTATTTACTTGCTTTTTTTTTTTTTTTTTTTTTTTTTGTTTTTTGTTTTTTTTAAATCGGAAAAATATTTTTTACGGTTTTATCAGTATGCCCTTGTATCAGCGCGCTCTGAACACTAGGTCAATACCCTTTGTACATACGTGTGGATTTTATGTGCATATAATATGCGTTAAATGAAAAATGTGCAATTATGCTTGTTCTTGTTTGACAAGTAACAAGAAAATGCTCGGAAATCGCCAAAATTGGACGTTCAATATTCGTATGTATGTATGTACAAGGGTATGTATTATGCTGATTTTCCGCACCGTTTATTTAATTCCTTTGACTTTTTTTCTTGTATCCTACAGGTTGTAGGTATACAAAAATTTGAATATTTACGGCAATATATGTATATAATAGTTCGTGGTTAGAACGCTGCGCCGAAAGCGCTAATGTATATATTTGTATATAAGTATATGTATATACGTATCACAATTTGGTTAAGTATGTATATGTCGTTTGCGGATATGTATATACGTATGTTTGTATTCGTTCTTTTTATGTTTTATTCTTTTCTCTGCCCTTGCTTACTTTTGATGCAATCCCTCTCACAGCTTAATACGCTGAAGCGGTATTGTCAATATAATTTGCAATTATCCCTCTCACGGCTGAATAATCTGAAGCGGTATTGCATTTGCAAGTATCCCTCTCACAGTTACTAAGCCGTAGCGGTATTGCTAGAATAATTAGCAAGTAAATACTTGAAAAAATATATTTTATATGTTTTAATATATGTATGTATATGTTTGTATATACAGTATTCACAAATTATGTAGATTTTGTTTAACTGCTATTAGATTCTGTTTTTAGCAAAAAAGATGAAATTAGGGAAATTTTGTTCCACTTTACCGCCTTATTGTAAGTGAATTTTAAACGGCCCCTTTTTTTAACTTTAAAACTACATAATTTTTTTTTTTTTTTTTGTACTAATACCCAGTGTAGGATATATTGGCGGCACCGGGTGATTGTTTGCCGTCTATATGTATGTTCGCACTGCGAAGAGAGTACGAAGGCGAAATAAAGAATGTGCAGATATTCTCCCGCATGCACTATGTATATATTTTTGTATGTAAATATATATAAATATTATCGCATTAGAAAATTTGAATATATGTATGTTTTTTTTTTGTTTTGTTTATATGTTATAACTTAACGTTTGTGTTTTTGCTTATTTGGTTTATGTAACCCCGGTTATTGTTAAGTTAATCCTTGAATATTTTTGTTCGGTGGAAATATTTTATGTGTTTTAACACAACTGTAAGAAATTATCGGCATCAATAATTTGTTAAACTTATATTTTACCAAACTATAAACCGAACTAAAACAGTTTGGTGATGGTTTTTTCTTTTTTATTTTTATACCAACGGAATTTTCGTTAGAAACACAAATTTAATTTTGTGCTTTTGAAACATACATATAAGCAAATATAAATATTAAAAGGAATCGATACAACTCACTTTGATTTCCGCCAGGGGGTTTTGGGGACTATGAGTGTATGTAAATTGATACTTATTCGTGCGTGTGCTTGTGCTTGTGCCTTTGGCTTTTTCTTCCAGTCCTATACTGTGCTTGTTGTTGTTTGATGTTTTTAGAGTCTGTTTAGTTAATTCGCGCGCGCTTTTTGCAGTTACGTATTTTGTTGGTTATTGTTATTTTAGTTTTGTATCACGCGCCCGCTCTTTTATTGTAGTTTTACTATTTTGCACTGTATTTCCTTTGCCTTATGTATATCTGTCTCAGTTCTCTTTTATCGAATTGAACCTTCTTTTTTTCTGTTGTTAGTTATTATGTTTCGCACTGCACTTTTATGTTTATATCTTTGTAATAATAACTAATTGTCACCTCTGTTTTTGTTTTCGCCGATTTTATTTGGATATACCCTTTTATTTCATATATATGTACATTTCTGTATGCATATCTTTTGGGAGCCATTCCACTTTATTTTATTTTACTTTTTTTTTATTTTAGCCCACTGCTGTCTTTGATTTGGTTGTTTTTTGTTATTTTTTTCTTTTATTTTTATTTAATATTACTGAATTAATTTCAAAAGAAAACATTTTTTTTATTTTGCATTTATTTGTTTCTCACCGACATGTATGCATGTATGTATATATAGTTTTCTTGTTTAGTGTCACTGCACTTCGTTACCGAATTTAGTTTTGTGTTTTAGTATACATTTACATAGTACGTATGTTTATTTCGAACTTTGTACCGCACCTCTTGTCACCACTTTTATATTTATTTTGAATTTAGTTTTTCCAAAAGTGCCTTTCGGTAAGGCTCGAAGGACCATGAACAAATAACGACCCAATTTATTGGGGAATACAAACCACTGGTGATATGCATTTACGCACGCGAGAGTGTTTAAGAAGAAAAAATAGTTGAGTAGTTGAAAGGTACAATTTATTTAAAATTAATTAAATTGAATTATTTGCGGTACAATGTTTTGCTTAATAATATCGCGTCGAACCGAAATAGGTTTTGTTGTCGGCGTTTGTGGATGGGCGGCTTGTATATCACGAATAGTAGATGACGAATGTGGTCCAAAATAAAAGCGATGATCCAATCTTTTGACATCTGATGTGGTGAAATCCAATGTGTCCCAGGTGTGGTGTATTAGTGGTGTGGTGTGTTGGTGTTGTGTCTAGCTAGGGTGCGCCAGTTTGACCGGGTAGAGTGGGTCGAGGCTTAACTCATTTAAACAACCTTCTTTAACGTATTGAAGTTGATATAAAGCCATGGCGGCATAACGACAGTAGATTTGGAAGAATTCCGTAATCTTATATTTAGGTATAAGGTCGATTTTTTTGTATATACACATTAAGCAATCGATATCGAAATGCTTCATGTCATAAGTTTAACAAATTTAAGTTAATAAACCTTCTTTAACGATCTGAAGTTGGCATATAGCCATGGCGGCATAACGGCAGTGCATGTAGAAGAATTCCGTAATCTCATATTTAGGTATAAAGTCGATTTTCTTGTATATACGCATTTAGCTATCGATATCGAAATGCTTCAAATCATTAGTTTAACATATTAAGACAACAAACGCTTTTTAGCTTACTGAAGTCTACATAAAGCCTTAACGGTATAACGCCAGTGCATTTAGAATAATTCCGTAAAGTTATAATTTTATTTTTAGGTATAAAGTCGATATTCTTGTATTTACATATTTAGCAATCGATATCGAAATGCTTCAAATCATTAGTTTAACATAATCAAGTTAATTAACCCTCTCTGTCTTACTGAAGTCTACATAAAGCCTTAACGGCATAACGGCAGTGCATTTAGAAGAATTCCGTTATCTTATATTTAGGTATAAATTTGATTTTCTTGTATGTATACATTTAGCAAGCGATATCGAAATGCTTCAAATCATTAGTTTAACATATTTAAGTTAATAAACCTTCTTTAACGCACTGAAGTCTTCATAAAGCCTTAACGAAATAACTGCAGTGCATTTAGAATAATTCCGTAAAGTTATAATTTTAGTTTTAGGTATAAAGTCGATTTTCTTTTATTTACACATTTAGCAATCGATATCGAAATGCTTCAAACCATTAGTTTTACATATTTAAATTAATTAACCTTCTTTATCTTACTGAAGTTTACATAAAGCCATAATGGCATAACGGCAGTATATTTGGGTGAATTCCGTAAGCTTTTATTTAGGTATATACTCATTTAGCAATCGATATCGAAGTGCTTCAAATCATTAGTTTAATATATTAAAGTAACGGCAGTGCATGTAGAAGAATTCCGTAATCTTATATTTAGGTATAAAGTCGATTTTCTTGTATATACACATCTAGCAATCGATATCGAAATGCTCAAATCATTAGTTTAACATATTTGAGTAAACTAACCTTCTTTAACGTACTGAAATTTATATAAAGCCATAACAGCATAGCGGCAGTGCATTTAGAAGAATTATGTTATCTTATATTTAGTTATAAAGTCGATTTTCTTGTACATATATACGCATATAGCAATCGATATCGACATGCTTCAAATCATTAGTTTAACATATTTAAGTTAATAAACCTTCTTTAACGCACTGACGTCTTCATAAAGCCTTAACGAAATAACTGCAGTGCATTTAGAAGAATTCCGTAATCTCATATTTAGGTATAAAGTCGATTTTGTTTTATATACTCATTTAGCAATCGGTATCGAAATGCTGGAAATCATTAGTTTAATATATTTAAGTTAATAAAGCTTCTTTAACGCACTGAAGTTAACATAAAGCCATGGCGGCATAACGGCAGTGCATGTAGAAGAATTCCGTAATCTTTTATTTAGGTATAAAGTCGATTTTCTTGTATATATACATTTAGCAAACTATATCGAAATGCTTCAAATCATTAGTTTAACATATTTAAGTTAATAAACCTTCTTTAACGCACTGACGTCTTCATAAAGCCTTAACGGTATAACTGCAGTGCATTTAGAAGAATTCCGTATTCTTATATTTAGGTATAAAGTCGATTTTCTTGTATTTACATATTTAGCAATCGATATCGAAATGCTTCAAATCATTAGTTTAACATATTCAAGTTAATTAACCCTCTCTGTCTTACTGAAGTCTACATAAAGCCTTAACGGCATAACGGCGATGCATTTAGAAGAATTCCGTTATCTTATATTTAGGTATAAATTTGATTTTCTGGTATGTACACATTTAGCAAGCGATATCGAAATGCTTCAAATCAGTAGTTTAACATATGTAAGTTAATTAACCTTCTTTAACGTATTGAAGTTGATATAAAGCCATGGCGGCATAACGGCAGTGCATTTAGAAGAAGTCCGTAGTCTTATTTTTAGGTATAAAGTCGATTTTCTTGTATATACACATTTAGCAATCGATAACGAAAAGCTTCAAATCATTAGTTTAGCATATTTAAGTTAATTAACCTTCTTTATCTTACTGAAGTTGGCATATAGCCATAACGGTATAACGGCAGTGCATTTGGATGAATTCCGTAATCTTATATTAAGGTAAAAAGTCGATTTTAGCATTCGATATCGAAATGCTTCATCTCATTAGTTTAACATATTTAAGTTAATAACCCTTCTTTAACGATCTGAAGTTGGCATATAGCCATGGCGGCATAACGGCAGTGCATGTAGAAGAATTCCGTAATCTCATATTTAGGTATAAAGTCGATTTTCTTGTATATACACATTTAGCTATCGATATCGAAATGCTTCAAATCATTAGTTTAACATATTAAGATAATAAACGCTTTTTAGCTTACTGAAGTCTACATAAAGCCTTAACGGTATAACGCCAGTGCATTTAGAAGAATTCCGTATAGTTATAATTTTATTTTTAGGTATAAAGTCGATTTTCTTGTATATACGCATAAAGCAATCGATATCGACATGCTTCAAATCATTAGTTTAACATATTTAAGTTAATAAACCTTCTTTAACGCACTGAAGTCTTCATAAAGCCTTAACGAAATAACTGCAGTGCATTTAGAAGAATTCCGTAATCTTATATTTAGGTATAAAGCCGAATTTGTTGTATATACGCATTTAGCAATCGATATCGAAATTCTTCAAATCATTAGTTTAACATATTTAAAATAATTAACCTTCTTTAACGTAATGAAGGTGATGTAAAGCCATGGCGGTATAACGGCAGTGCATTTAGAAGAATTACGTTATCTTATATTTAGGTATAAAGTCGATTTTCTTGTATATACGCATTTAGTAATCGATATCGACATGCTTCAAATCCTTAGTTTAACATATTTAAGTTAATAAACCTTCTTTAACGCACTGAAGACTTCATAAAGCCTTAACGGTATAACTGCAGTGCATTTAGAAGAATTTCGTAATCTTATATTTAGGTATAAAGTCGGTTTTATTGTATATACTCATTTAGAAATCGATATCGAAATGCTTCAAATCATTGGTTTAATATATTTAAGTTAATAAAGTTTCTTTAACGCACTGAAGTTAACATAAAGCCATGGCGGCATAACGGCAGTGCATGTAGAAGAATTCCGTAATCTTATATTTAAGTATAAAGTCGATTTTGTTGTATATACACATTTAGCAATCGATATCGTAATGCTTCAAATCATTAGTTTACCATATTTAAGTTAATAAAACATCTTTATTTTACTGAAGTCTACAAAAGCCTTAACGGCATAACGGCAGTTCATTTAGAAGAATTACGTAATTTTATATTTACGTATAAAGTCGATTTTCGTGTATATACTCATTTAGCAAACGATATCGAAATGTTTCAAATCATTAGTTTAATATATTAAAGTTAATAAAGCTTCTTTAACGCACTGAAGTTAACATAAAGCCATGGCGGCATAACGGCAGTGCATGTAGAAGAATGCCGTAATCTTATATTTAGGTATAAAGTCGATTTTCTTGTATATACACATTTAGCAATCGATATCGAAATGCTTCAAATCATTAGTTTAACATATTTAAGTTAATAAACCTTCTTTAACGCACTGACGTCTTCATAAAGCCTTAACGGTATAACTGCAGTGCATTTAGAAGAATTCCGTATTCTTATATTTAGGTATAAAGTCGATTTTCTTGTATTTACATATTTAGCAATCGATACTGAAATGCTTCAAATCATTAGTTTAACATATTCAAGTTAATTAACCCTCTCTGTCTTACTGAAGTCTACATAAAGCCTTAACGGCATAACGGCAGTGCATTTAGAAGAATTCCGTTATCTTATATTTAGGTATAAATTTGATTTTCTTGTATGTATACATTTAGCAAGCGATATCGAAATGCTTCAAATCATTAGTTTAACATATTTAAGTTAATTAACCTTCTTTAACGTATTGAAGTTGATATAAAGCCATGGCGGCATAACGACAGTAGATTTGGAAGAATTCCGTAATCTTATATTTAGGTATAAGGTCGAATTTTTTGTATATACACATTAAGCAATCGATATCGAAATGCTTCATGTCATAAGTTTAACATATTTAAGTTAATAAACCTTCTTTAACGATCTGAAGTTGGCATATAGCCATGGCGGCATAACGGCAGTGCATGTAGAAGAATTCCGTAATCTCATATTTAGGTATAAAGTCGATTTTCTTGTATATACGCATTTAGCTATCGATATCGAAATGCTTCAAATCATTAGTTTAACATATTAAGACAACAAACGCTTTTTAGCTTACTGAAGTCTACATAAAGCCTTAACGGTATAACGCCAGTGCATTTAGAATAATTCCGTAAAGTTATAATTTTATTTTTAGGTATAAAGTCGATATTCTTGTATTTACATATTTAGCAATCGATATCGAAATGCTTCAAATCATTAGTTTAACATAATCAAGTTAATTAACCCTATCTGTGTTTCTGAAGTCTACATAAAGCCTTAACGGCATAACGGCAGTGCATTTAGAAGAATTCCGTTATCTTATATTTAGGTATAAATTTGATTTTCTTGTATGTATACATTTAGCAAGCGATATCGAAATGCTTCAAATCATTAGTTTAACATATTTAAGTTAATAAACCTTCTTTAACGCACTGAAGTCTTCATAAAGCCTTAACGAAATAACTGCAGTGCATTTAGAATAATTCCGTAAAGTTATAATTTTAGTTTTAGGTATAAAGTCGATTTTCTTTTATTTACACATTTAGCAATCGATATCGAAATGCTTCAAACCATTAGTTTTACATATTTAAATTAATTAACCTTCTTTATCTTACTGAAGTTTAATGGCATAACGGCAGTATATTTGGGTGAATTCCGTAAGCTTTTATTTAGGTATAAAGTCGATTTTCTTGTACATAGACATTAAGCAATCGATATCGAAATGCTTCAAATCATTAGTTTAACATATTTAAGTTAATTAACCTTCTTTAACGTACTGAAATGTATATAAAGCCATGGCGGCATAACGACAGTGCATGTAGAAGAATTCCGTAATCTTATATTTAGGTATATGGTCGATTTTCTTGTATTTACACATTTAGCAATCGATATCGAAAATCTTCAAATCATTAATTTAACATATTTAAGTTAATTAACCTTCTTTAACGTAATGAAGGTGATATAAAGCCATGGCGACATAACGACAGTGCATTTAGAAAAATTCCGTAATCTTATATTTAGGTATAAGTTGGATTTTGTTGTATATAGGCATTTAGCAATATCGAAATGCTTCATATAACTGGTTTAGCATATTTAGGTTAATTAACCTTCTTTATCTTACTGAAGTTTACGTAACGCCATAACGGCATAACGGCAGTATGTTTGAGAGAATTCCGTAATCTTTTATTTAGGTATACAATCGATTTTCTTGTACACACATCTCAGCATATTTAAGTAAATTAACCTTCTTTAACGTACTGAAATTTACATAAAGCCATAACGTCATAACGGCAGTGTATTTCGAAGAATTCCGTAATCTTTTATTTAGATATAAAGCCGAATTTGTTGTATTTACACATTTAGCAATCGATATCGAAAATCTTCAAGTCATTAATTTAACATATTTAAAACAATTAACCTTCTTTAACGTAATGAAGGTGATATAAAGCCATGGCCAATCGATATCGAAATGCTTCAAATCATTAGTTTAACATATTCAAGTTAATTAACCCTCTCTGTCTTACTGAAGTCTACATAAAGCCTTAACGGCATAACGGCAGTGCATTTAGAAGAATTCCGTTATCTTATATTTAGGTATAAATTTGATTTTCTTGTATGTATACATTTAGCAAGCGATATTGAAATGCTTCAAATCATTAGTTTAACATATTTAAGTTAATTAACCTTCTTTAACGTATTGAAGTTGATATAAAGCCATGGCGGCATAACGGCAGTGCATTTAGAAGAAGTCCGTAGTCTTATATTTAGGTATAAAGTCGGTTTTCTTGTATATGTACTTTTAGTAATCGATAACAAAATGCTTCAAATCATTAGTTTTACATATTTAAGTTAATTAACCTTCTTTATCTTACTGAAGTTTACATAAAGCCATAACGGTATAACGGCAGTGCATTTGGATGAATTCCGTAATCTTATATTAAGGT
>CM050325.1:2084771-2102829 GCA_027475135.1 Bactrocera correcta
TTAGTTTAGCATATTTAAGTTAATTAACCTTCTTTATCTTACTGAAGTTTACATAAAGCCATAACGGTATAACGGCAGTGCATTTGGATGAATTCCGCAATCTTATAAAAAGGTAAAAAGTCGATTTTAGCAATCGATATCGAAATGCTTCATCTCATTAGTTTAACATATTTAAGTTAATAACCCTTCTTTAACGATCTGAAGTTGGCATATAGCCATGGCGGCATAACGGCAGTGCATGTAGCAGAATTCCGTAATCTCATATTTAGGTATAAATTTGATTTTCTTGTATGTATACATTTAGCAAGCGATATCGAAATGCTTCAAATCATTAGTTTAACATATTTAAGTTAATTAACCTTCTTTAACGTATTGAAGTTGATATAAAGCCATGGCGGCATAACGACAGTAGATTTGGAAGAATTCCGTAGTCTTATATTTAGGTATAAGGTCGATTTTGTTGTATATACACATTAAGCAATCGATATCGAAATGCTTCATCTCATAAGTTTAACATATTTAAGTCAATAAACCTTCTTTAACGATCTGAAGTTGGCATATAGCCATGGCGGCATAACGGCAGTGCATGTAGAAGAATTCCGTAATTTCATATTTAGGTATAAAGTCGATTTTCTTGTATATACGCATTAAGCTATCGATATCGAAATGCTTCAATTCATTAAATTAACATATTAAGATAATAAACGCTTTTTAGCTTACTGAAGTCTACATAAAGCCTTAACGGTATAACGCCAGTGCATTTAGAATAATTCCGTAAAGTTATAATTTTAGTTTTAGGTATAAAGTCGATTTTCTTTTATTTACACATTTAGCAATCGATATCGAAATGCTTCAAACCATTAGTTTAACATATTTAAAAGAATTAACCTTCTTTAACGTAACGAAGGTGATATAAAGCCATGGAGGCCTAACGGCAGTGCATTTAGAAGAATTCCGTAATCTTATATTTAGGTATAAATTCGATTTTGTTGTATATACGCATTTAGCAATCGATATCGAAATGCTTCAAATAACTGGTTTAGCATATTTAGGTTAATTAACCTTCTTTATCTTACTGAAGTTTACATAAAGCCATAATGGCATAACGGCAGTATATTTGGGTGAATTCCGTAAGCTTTTATTTAGGTATAAAGTCGATTTTCTTGTACATACACATTTAGCAATCGATATCGAAATGCTTCAAATCATTAGTTTAACATATTTAAGTTAATTAACCTTCTTTAACGTACTGAAATGTATATAAAGCCATGGCGGCATAACGACAGTGCATGTAGAAGAATTCCGTAATTTTATATTTAGGTATATAGTCGATTTTCTTGTATTTACACATTAAGCAATCGATATCGAAAATCTTCAAATCATTAATTTAACATATTTAAGTTAATTAACCTTCTTTAACGTAATGAAGGTGATATAAAGCCATGGCGACATAACGACAGTGCATTTAGAAAAATTCCGTAATCTTATATTTAGGTATAAGTTCGATTTTGTTGTATATAGGCATTTAGCAATATCGAAATGCTTCATATAACTGGTTTAGCATATTTAGGTTAATTAACCTTCTTTATCTTACTGAAGTTTACGTAAAGCCATAACGGCATAACGGCAGTATGTTTGAGAGAATTCCGTAATCTTTTATTTAGGTATAAAATCGATTTTCGTGTACATACATCTTAGCATATTTAAGTTAATTAACCTTCTTTAACGTACTGAAATGTATATAAAGCCATGGCGGCATAACGGCAGTGCATTTAGAAGAATTCCGTATTCTTATATTTAGGTATAATGTCGATTTTCTTGTATTTACATATTTAGAATCGATATCGAAATGCTTCAAATCATTAGTTTAACATATTCAAGTTAATTAACCCTTCCTGTCTTTCTGAAGTCTACATAAAGCCTTAACGGCATAACGGCAGTGCATTTAGAAGAATTCCGTTATCTTATATTTAGGTATAAATTTGATTTTCTTGTATGTATACATTTTGCAAGCGATATCGAAATGCTTCAAATCATTAGTTTAACATATTTAAGTTAATTAACCTTCTTTAACGTATTGAAGTTGATATAAAGCCATGGCGGCATAACGGCAGTGCATTTAGAAGAAGTCCGTAGTCTTATATTTAGGTATAAAGTCGGTTTTCTTGTATATGTACTATAGCAATCGATAACAAAATGCTTCAAATCATTAGTTTTACATATTTAAGTTAATTAGCCTTCTTTATCTTACTGAAGTTTACATAAAGCCATAACGGTATAACGGCAGTGCATTTGGATGAATTCCGTAATCTTATATTAAGGTAAAAAGTCGATTTTGTTGTATATACGCATTTAACAATCGATATCGAAATGCTTCATCCCATAAGTTTAACATATTTAAGTTAATAAACCTTCTTTAACTATTTGAAGTTGGCATATAGCCATGGCGTCATAACGGCAGTGCTTGTAGAAGAATTCCGTAATCTTATATTTAGGTATAAAGTCGATTTTCTTGTATATACGCATTTAGCTATCGATATCGAAATGCTTCAAATCATTAGTTTAACATATTAAGATAATAAACGCTTTTTAGCTTATTGAAGTCTACATAAAGCCTTAACGGTATAACGCCAGTGCATTTAGAATAATTCCGTAAAGTTATAATGTTATTTTTAGGTATAAAGTCGATTTTCTTTTATTTACACATTTAGCAATCGATATCGAAATGCTTTAAACCATTAGTTTAACATATTTAAAATAATTAACCTTCTTTAACGTGTTGAAGGTGATAGAAAGCCATGGCGGCATAACGGCAGTACATGTGGAAGAATTCCGTAATCTTATATTTGGGTATAAAGTCGATTTTCTTGTATATATATTTTTCGCAATCGATATCGAAATGCTTCATATAACTGGTTTAGCATATTTAGGTTAATTAACCTTCTTTATCTTACTGAAGTTTAGATAAAGCCATGGCGGCATAACGGCAGTGCATGCAGAAGAATTCCGTAATCTTATATTTAAGCACAAAGTCGATTTTATTGTATATACACATTTAGCAATCGATATCAAAATGCTTCAAATCATTAGTTTACTATATTTAAGTTAATTAAACATCTTTATTTTACTGAAGTCTACAAAAGCCTTAACGGCATAACGGCAGTGCCTTTAGAAGAATTACGTAATCTTATATTTAGGTACAAAGTCGATTTTCGTGTATATACTCATTTAGCAATCGATATCGAAATGCTTCAAATCATTAGTTTAATATATTAAAGTTAATAAAGCTTCTTTAACGCACTGAAGTTAACATAAAGCCATGGCGGCATAACGGCAGTGCATGTAGAAGAATTCCGTAATCTTATATTTAGGTATAAAGTCGATTTTCTTGTATATACACATTTAGCAATCGATATCGAAATGCTCAAATCATTAGTTTAACATATTTGAGTAAACTAACCTTCTTTAACGTACTGAAATTTATATAAAGCCATAACAGCATAGCGGCAGTGCATTTAGAAAAATTACGTTATCTTTTATTTAGGTATAAAGTCGATTTTCTTGTATATACGCTTATAGCAATCGATATCGACATGCTTCAAATCATTAGTTTAACATATTTAAGTTAATAAACCTTCTTTAACGCACTGAAGTCTTCATAAAGCCTTAACGAAATAACTGCAGTGCATTTAGAAGAATTCCGTAATCTTATATTTAGGTATAAAGTCGATTTTGTTGTATATACTCATTTAGCAATCGATATCGAAATGCTTCAAATCATTAGTTTAATATATTTAAGTTAATAAAGCTTCTTTAACGCACTGAAGTCTTCATAAAGCCTTAACGAAATAACTGCAGTGCATTTAGAAGAATTCCGTAATCTCATATTTAGGTATAAAGTCGATTTTGTTATATATACTCATTTAGCAATCGATATCGAAATGCTGGAAATCATTAGTTTAATATATTTAAGTTAATAAAGCTTCTTTAACGCACTGAAGTTAACATGAAGCCATGGCGGCATAACGGCAGTGCATGTAGAAGAATTCCGTAATCTTATATTTAAGTACAAAGTCGATTTTATTGTATATACACATTTAGCAATCGATATCAAAATGCTTCAAATCATTAGTTTACTATATTTAAGTTAATTAAACATCTTTATTTTACTGAAGTCTACAAAAGCCTTAACGGCATAACGGCAGTGCCTTTAGAAGAATTACGTAATCTTATATTTAGGTATAAAGTCGATTTTCGTGTATATACACATTTAGCAATCGATATCGAAATGCTTCAAATCATTAGTTTAATATATTAAAGTTAATAAACCTTCTTTAACGCACTGACGTCTTCATAGAGCCTTAACGGTATAACTGCAGTGCATTTAGAAGAATTCCGTATCCTTATATTTAGGTATAAAGTCGATTTTCTTGTATTTACATATTTAGCAATCGATATCGAAATGCTTCAAATCATTAGTTTAAGATATTCAAGTTATTTAACCCTCTCTGTCTTACTGAAGTCTACATAAAGCCTTAACGGCATAACGGCGGTGTATTTAGGAGAATTCCGTTATCTTATATTTAGGTATAAATTTGATTTTCTTATATATACGCATTTAGCAATCGATATCGAAATGCTTTAAATCATTAGTTTAACATATTTAAGTTAATTAACCTTCTTTAACGTATTGAAGTTTATATAAAGCCATGGCGGCATAACGGCAGTGCATTTAGAAGAAGTCCGTAGTCTTATATTTAGGTATAGAGTCGGTTTTCTTGTATATACACATTTAGCAAACGATATCGAAATGCTTCAAATCATTAGTTTAACATATTTAAGTTAATTAACCTTCTTTAACGTATTGAAGTTGCTATAAAGCCATAACGACAGTACATTTGGAAGAATTCCGTAATCTTATGTTTAGGTATAAATTCGATTTTGTTGTATATACGCACTTAGCAATCGATACCGAAATGCTTCAAATAACTGGTTTAGCATATTTAAGTTAATAAACCTTCTTTAACGCACTGAAGTCTACATAAAGCCTTAACGGTATAACTGCACTGCATTTAGAAGAACTCTGTTATCTTATATTTAGGTATAAATTCGACTTTCTTGTATATACTCATTTAGCAAGCGATATCGAAATGCTTCAAATCATTAGTTTAACATATTTAAGTTAATTAACCTTCTTTAACGTATTGAAGTTGATATAAAGCCATAACGACAATACATGTGGAAGAATTCCGTAATCTTATAGATAGACTTTATAAGTCGATTTTCTTGTATATACGCATTTTGCAATCGATATCGAAATGCTTCAAATAACTGGTTTAGCATATTTAAATTAATTAACCTTCTTTGTCTTACTGAAGTTTACATAAAGCCATATCGGCATAACGGCATAACTGCAGTATATTTGGGTGAATTCCGTAAGCTTTTATTTAGGTATAAAATCGATTTTCTGTACATACACATTTAGCAATCGATATCGAAATGCTTCAAATCATTAGTTTAACATATTTAAGTTAATTAACCTTCTTTACCGTAATGAATGTTATATAAAGCCATGGCGGCATAACGACAGTGCATGTAGAAGAATTCCGTAATCTTATATTTAGGTATATAGTCGATTTTCTTGTATTTACACATTTAGCAATCGATATCGAAAATCTTCAAATCATTAATTTAACATATTTAAGTTAATTAACCTTCTTTAACGTAATGAAGGTGATATAAAGCCATGGCGGCATAACGACAGTGCATTTAGAAAAATTCCGTAATCTTATATTTAGGTATAAGTTCGATTTTGTTGTATATAGGCATTTAGCAATATCGAAGTGCTTCATATAACTCGTTTAGCATATTTAGGTTAATTAACCTTCTTTATCTTACTGAAGTGTACATAAAGCCATAACGGCATAACGGCAGTATATTTGGGAGAATTCCGTAATCTTTTATTTAGGTATAAAATCGATTTTCTTGTACATACACATTTAGCAAACAATATCGAAATGCCTCAAATCATTAGTTTAACATATTTAACATAAATAACCTTCTTTAACGTAATGAAGGTGATATATAGCCATGGCGGCCTAACGACAGTGCATTTAGAAGAATTCCGTAATCTTATATTTAGGTATAAATTAGATTTTGTTGTATATACGCATTTAGCAACCGAAATCGAAGTGCTTCAAATAACTGGTTTAGCATATTTAGGTTAATTAACCTTCTTTATCTTACTGAAGTTTACATAAAGCCATAACGGCATAACGGCAAAATATTTGGGTGAATTCCGTAAGCTTTTATTTAGGTATAAAATCGATTTTCTTGTACATACACATTTAGCAATCGATATCGAAATGCTCAAATCATAAGTTTAACATATTTGAGTAAACTAACCTTCTTTAACGTACTGAAATTTATATAAAGCCATAACAGCATAGCGGCAGTGCATTTAGAAGATTTACGTTAACTTATATTTAGGTATAAAGTCGATTTTCTTGTATATACGCATACAGCAATCGATATCGACATGCCTCAAATCATTAGTTTAATATATTTAGGTTAATAAACCTTCTTTAACGCACTGAAGTCTTCATAAAGCCTTAACGGTATAACTGCAGTGCATTTAGAAGAATTCCGTAACCTTATATTTAGGTATAAAGTCGATTTTGTTGTATATACATACTCATTTAGCAATCGATATCGAAATGCTTCAAATCATTAGTTTAAATATTTAAGTTAATAAAGCTTCTTTAACGCACTGAAGTTAGCATAAAGCCATGGCGGCATAACGGCAGTGCATGTAGGAGAATTCCGTAATCTTATATTTAGGTATAAATTCGATTTTGTTGTATATACACATTTAGCAATCGATATCGAAATGCTTCAAATCATTAGTTTACTATATTTATGTTAATTAAACATCTTTATTTTACTGAAGTCTACAAAAGCCTTAACGGTATAACTGCAGTGCATTTAGAAGAATTACGTAATCATATATTTAGGTATCAAGTCGATTTTCGTGCATATGCTCATTTAGCAATCGATATCGAAATGCTTCAAATCATTAGTGTAATATATTAAAGTTAATAAAGCTTCTTTAACGCACTGAAGTTAACATAAAGCCATGGCGGCATAACGGCAGTGCATGTAGAAGAATTCCGTAAGCTTATATTTAAGTATAAAGTCGATTTTATTGTATATACACATTTAGCAAGCGATATCGAAATGCTTCAAATCATTAGTTTAACATATTTAAGTTAATTAACCTTCTTTAACGTATTGAAGTTGATATAAAGCCATGGCGGCATAACGACAGTACATTTGGAAGAATTCCGTAATCTTATGTTTAGGTATAAATTCGATTTTCTTGTATATACGCATTTAGCAATCGATATCGAAATGCTTCAAATCATTAGTTCAACATACTAAGTTAATAAACATTTTTTAGATTACTGAAGTCTACATAAGGCCTTAACGGTATAACGGCAGTGCATTTAGAAGAATTCCGTAATGTTATAATTTTATATTTAGGTACAAAGTCGATTTTCTTGTATTTACACATTTAGCAGTCGATATCGAAATGCTTCAAACCATAAGTTTAACATAATTAGAATAACTAACCTTCTTTAACGTATTGAAGTTGATACAAAGCCATGGCGGCTTAACGACAGTACATTTGGAAGAATTCCCTAATCTTATATTTAGGTATAAAGTCGATTTTCTTGTATATACACATTTAGCAATCGATATCGAAATGCTTCAAATCATTAGTTTAACATACTAAGTTAATAAACATTTTTTAGATTACTGAAGTCTACATAAAGCCTTAACGGTATAACGGCAGTGCATTTAGAAGAATTCCGTAATGTTATAATTTTATATTTAGGTACAAAGTCGATTTTCTTGTATTTACACATTTAGCAGTCGATATCGAAATGCTTCAAACCATAAGTTTAACATAATTAGAATAACTAACCTTCTTTAACGTATTGAAGTTGATACAAAGCCATGGCGGCTTAACGACAGTACATTTGGAAGAATTCCCTAATCTTATATTTAGGTATAAAGTCGATTTTCTTGTATTTACACATTTAGCAGTCGATATCGAAATGCTTCAAACCATAAGTTTAACATAATTAGAATAACTAACCTTCTTTAACGTATTGAAGTTGATACAAAGCCATGGCGGCTTAACGACACTACATTTGGAAGAATTCCCTAATCTTATATTTAGGTATAAAGTCGATTTTCTTGTATATACACATTTAGCAATCGATATCGAAATGCTTCAAATCATTAGTTTAACATATTTAAGTTAATAAACCTTCTTTAACGCACTGAAGTCTACATAAAGCCTTAACGGTATAACTGCACTGCATTTAGAAGAACTCTGTTATCTTATATTTAGGTATAAATTCGACTTTCTTGTATATACTCATTTAGCAAGCGATATCGAAATGCTTCAAATCATTAGTTTAACATATTTAAGTTAATTAACCTTCTTTAACGTATTGAAGTTGATATAAAGCCATAACGACAATACATGTGGAAGAATTCCGTAATCTTATAGATAGACTTTATAAGTCGATTTTCTTGTATATACGCATTTTGCAATCGATATCGAAATGCTTCAAATAACTGGTTTAGCATATTTAAATTAATTAACCTTCTTTATCTTACTGAAGTTTACATAAAGCCATATCGGCAGTGCATTTGGAAGAATTCCGTAATCTTTTATTTAGGTAGAGAGTAAATATATACACATTTAGCAGTCGATATCAAAATGCTTCAAATCATTAGTTTAACATATTTAAGTTAACTATCCTTCTTTTTCTTACTGAAGTTTACATAAAGCCATAACGGTATAACGGCAGTGCATTTGGAAGAATTCCGTAATCTTATATCTAGGAATAAAGTCGATTTTGTTGTATATACACATTTAGCAATAGATATCGAGATGGTTCAACTCATTAGTTTAACATATTTAAGTTAATAAACCTTCTTTAACGATCTGAAGTTTGCATATAGCCATGACGGCATAACGGCAGTGCATGTAGAAGAATTCCGTAATCTTATATTTAGGTATAAAGCCGAATTTGTTGTATATATACATTTAGCAATCGATAACGAAATGCTTCAAATCATTAGTTTATCATATTTAGGTTAATTAACCTTATTTATCTTACTGAAGTTTACATAAAGCCATAACGGTATAATGGCAGTGCATTTGGAAGAATTCCGTAATCTTATATTTACGTATAAAGTCGATTTTCTTGTAAATATATATTTCGCAATCGATATCCAGATGCTTCAACTCATTAGTTTAACATATTTAAGATAATAAACCTTCTTTAACGAACTGAAGTGTGCATAAAGCCATGGCGGCTTAACGGCAGTGCATGTAGAAGAATTCCGTTAGCTTATATTTAAGTATAAAGTCGATTTTCTTGTATATATGCATTAAGAAACCGATATCGAAGTGCTTCAAATCATTAGTTTAACATATTTAAGTTAATTAACCTTATTTATCTTACTGAAGTTTACATAAAGCCATAACGGTATAACGGCAGTGCATTTGGAAGAGTTCCGTAATCTTATATTTAGGTATAAAGTCGATTTTCTTGTAAATATATATTTCGCAATCGATATCCAGATGCTTCAACTCATTAGTTTAACATATTTGAGTTAATAAACCTTCTTTAACGAACTGAAGTGTGCATATAGCCATGACGGCATAACGGCAGTGCATGTAGAAGAATTCCGTAATCTTATATTTAGGTATAAAGCCGAATTTGTTGTATATACACATTTAGCAATCGATAACGAAATGCTTCAAATCATTAGTTTATCATATTTAAGTTAATTAACCTTATTTATCTTACTGAAGTTTACATAAAGCCATAACGGTATAACGGCAGTGCATTTGGAAGAATTCTGTAATCTTCTATTTAGGTATAAAGTCGATTTTCTTGTAAATATATATTTCGCAATCGATATCCAGATGCTTCAACTCATTAGTTTAACATATTTAAGTTAATAAACCTTCTTTAACGCACTGAAGTCTACATAAAGCCTTAACGGTATAACTGCACTGCATTTAGAAGAACTCTGTTATCTTATATTTAGGTATAAATTCGACTTTCTTGTATATACTCATTTAGCAAGCGATATCGAAATGCTTCAAATCATTAGTTTAACATATTTAAGTTAATGAACCTTCCTTAACGTATTGAAGTTGATATAAAGCCATAACAACAGTACATTTGGAAGAATTCCGTAATCTTATGTTTAGGTATAAATTCGATTTTCTTGTAAATACACATTTAGCAAGCGATATCGAAATGCTTCAAATCATTAGTTTAACATATTTAAGTTAATTAACCTTCTTTAACCTACTGAAATTTATATAAAGCCATAACGGCATACCGGCAGTGTATTTCGAGGAATTCCGTAAGCTTATATTTAGATATAAAGCCGAATTTGTTGTATATGCGCATTTAGCAATCGATATCGAAATTCTTCAAATTACTAGTTTAACATATTTAAAATAATTAACCTTCTTTAACGTAATGAAGGTGATATAAAGCCATGGCGGCCTAACGACAGTGCATTTAGAAGAATTCCGTATTCTTATATTTAGGTATAATGTCGATTTTCTTGTATATACGCATTTAGCAATCGAAATCGAAATGCTTCAAATAACTGGTTTAGCATATTTAGGTTAATTAACCTTCTTTATCTTACTGAAGTTTACATAAAGCCATAACGTTATAACGGCAGTGCATTTGGATGAATACCGTAATCTTATATTTAAGTATAAATTTGATTTTCTTGTATGTACACTTTTAGCAAGCGATATCGAAATGCTTCAAATCAGTAGTTTAACATATTTAAGTTAATTAACCTTCTTTAACGTATTGAAGTTGATATAAAGCCATGGCGGCATAACGGCAGTGCATTTAGAAGAAGTCGGTAGTCTCATATTTAGGTATAAAGTCGGTTTTCTTGTATATACACATTTGGCAATCAATAACGAAATGCTTCAAATCATTAGTTTTACATATTTAAGTTAATTAACCTTCTTTATATTACTGAAGTTTACATTAAGCCATAACGGTATAACGGCAGTGTATTTGTATGAATTCCGTAATATTATATTAAGGTAAAAAGTCGTTTTTGTTGTACATACGCATTATGCAATCGATATCGAAATGCTTCATCTCATAAGTTTAACATATTTAAGTTAATAAACCGTCTTTATCGATCTGAAGTTGGCATATAGCCATGGCGGCATAACGGCAGTGCATGTAGAAAAATTCCGTAATCTCATATTTAGGTATAAAGTCGATTTTCTTGTATATACGCATTTAGCTATCGATATTGAAATGCTTTAAATCATTAGTTTAACATATTAAGATAATAAACGCTTTTTAGCTTACTGAAGTCTACATAAAGCCTTAACGGTATAACGCCAGTGCATTTAGAATAATTCCGTAAAGTTATAATTTTATTTGTAGGTATAAAGTCGATTTTCTTTTATTTACACATTAAGCAATCGATATCGAAATGCTTCAAACCATTAGTTTAACATATTTAAAGTAATTAACCTTCTTTAACGTGTTGAAGGCGATATAAAGCCCTGGCGGCATAACGTTAGTACATTTGGAAGAATCCCGTAGTCTTATATTTGGGTATAAAATCGATTTTCTTGTACATACACCTTAAGCAATCGATATCGAAATGCTTCAAATCATTAGTTTAGCATATTTAAGTAAATTAAACTTCTTTAACGTACCGAAATTTATATTTATTTAGCAATCGATTTTGAAATTCTTCCAATTATTAGTTTAACATATTTAAGTTAATTAACCCTCTCTATCTTACTGAAGTCTACATAAAGCCTTAACGGCATAACGACAGTGCATTTAGAAGAATTCCGTTATCTTATATTTAGGTATAAAGTCGATTTTCTTGTATATATACATATAGCAATCGATATCGAAATGCTTCAAATCATTAGTTTATCATATTTAGGTTAATTAACCTTATTTATCTTACTGAAGTTTACATAAAGCCATAACGGTATAATGGCAGTGCATTTGGAAGAACTCCGTAATCTTATATTTAGGTATAAAGTCGATTTTCTTGTAAATATATATTTCGCAATCGATATCCAGATGCTTCAACTCATTAGTTTAACATATTTAAGATAATAAACCTTCTTTAACGAACTGAAGTGTGCATAAAGCCATGGCGGCATAACGGCAGTGCATGTAGAAGAATTCCGTTAGCTTATATTTAAGTATAAAGTCGATTTTCTTGTATATATGCATTAAGAAACCGATATCGAAGTGCTTCAAATCATTAGTTTAACATATTTAAGTTAATTAACCTTATTTATCTTACTGAAGTTTACATAAAGCCATAACGGTATAACGGCAGTGCATTTGGAAGAGTTCCGTAATCTTATATTTAGGTATAAAGTCGATTTTCTTGTAAATATATATTTCGCAATCGATATCCAGATGCTTCAACTCATTAGTTTAACATATTTGAGTTAATAAACCTTCTTTAACGAACTGAAGTGTGCATATAGCCATGACGGCATAACGGCAGTGCATGTAGGAGAATTCCGTAATCTTATATTTAGGTATAAAGCCGAATTTGTTGTATATACACATTTAGCAAATGTGTGTGTGCAAATGCTTCAAATCATTAGTTTAACATATTTAAGTTAATTAACCTTCTTTAACGTATTGAAGTTAATATAAAGCCATGGCGGCATAACGGCAGTGCATTTAGAAGAATTCCCTAATTTTATATTTAGGTATAAAGTCGATTTTCTTGTATTTACATATTTGCAATCGATAACGAAATGCTTCAAGTCATTAGTTTAACATATTTAAGTTAATAAACCTTCTTTAACGCACTGACGTCTTCATAAAGCCTTAACGGTATAACTGCAGTGCATTTAGAAGAATTCCGTAATCTTATATTTAGGTATAAAGTCGATTTTCTTGTATTTACATATTTAGCAATCGATATCGAAATGCTTCAAATAACTGGTTTAACATATTCAAGTTAATTTACCTTCTCTGCCTTACTGAAGTCTACATAAAGCCTTAACGGCATAACGGCAGTGCATTTAGAAGAATTCCGTTATCTTATATTTAGGTATAAATTTAATTTTCTTGTATGTACACATTTACCAAGCGATATCGAAATGCTTCAAATCATTAGTTTAACATATTTAAGTTAATTTACCCTCTTTATCTTACTGAAGTCCACAAACGCCTTAACGGCATAACGGCAAAGCATTTAGAAGAATTACGTAATCTTATATTTAGATATAAAGTCGATTTTCTTGTATATACACATTTAGCAATCGATATCGAAATGCTTCAAATCATTAGTTTAACATATTTAAGTTAATTAACCTTCTTTAACGTGTTGAAGTTAATATAAAGCCATGGCGGCATAACGGCAGGGCGTTTAGAATAATTCCGTAAAGTTATAATTTTATTTTTAGGTATAAAGTCGATTTTCTTTTATTTACACATTTAGCAATCGATATCGAAATGCTTCAAACCATTAGTTTAACATATTTAAAATAATTAACCTTCTTTAACGTATTGAAGTTGATATAAAGCCATGGCGGCATAACGGCAGTACATGTGGAAGAATTCCGTAATCTTATATTTAGGTATAAAGTCGATTTTCTTGTATATATATATTTCGCAATCGATATCGAAATGCTTAAAATCATTAGTTTAACATATTTAAGTTAATTAACCTTCTTTAACGTATTGAAGTTGATATAAAGCCATGGCGGCATAACGACAGCACATTTGGAAGAATTCCGTAATCTTGTTTGGATATAAATTCGATTTTCTTTTATATACACATTTAGCAAGCGATATCGAAATGCTTCAAATCATTTGTTTAACATATTTAAGTTAATTAAGCTTCTTTAACGTATTGAAGTTGATATAAAGCCATGGCGGCATAACGTTAGTACATTTGGAAGAATTCCGTAGTCTTATATTTAGGTATAAAGTCGATTTTCTTGTATATACAAATTCAGCAATTGATATCGAAATGCTTCAAATCATTAGTTTAACATATTTAAGTTAATTAATCCTCTTTATCTCACTGAAGTCTACAAAAGCCATAACGGCATAACGGCAGTATATATTTGGGTGAATTATGTAATCTTTTACTTAGGTATAAAATCGATTTTCGTGTACATACACATTTAGCAATCGATATCGAAATGCTTCAAATCATTAGTTTAGCATATTTAAGTAAATTAAACTTCTTTAACGTACTGAAATTTATATTTATTTAGAAATGCTTCCAATTATTAGTTTAACATATTTAAGTTAATTAACCCTCTCTATCTTACTGAAGTCTACATAAAGCCTTAACGGCATAACGACAGTGCATTTAGAAGAATTCCGTTATCTTATATTTAGGTATAAAGTCGATTTTCTTGTATATATACATATAGCAATCGATATCGAAATGCTTCAAATCATTAGTTTAACATATTTAAGTTAATTAACCTTCTTTAACGTGTTGAAGTTAATATAAAGCCATGGCGGCATAACGGCAGTGCATTTAGAAGAATTCCGTAATTTTATATTTAGGTATAAAGTCGATTTTCTTGTATATACACTTTTAGCAATCGATAACGAAATGCTTCAAGTCATTAGTTTAACATATTTAAGTTAGTTAACCTTCTTTATCTTACTGAAGTTTACATAAAGCCATAACGGTATAACGGCAGTGCACTTGGAAGAATTCCGTAATCTTATATTTAGGTATAAAGTCGATTTTCTTGTATATACTCATTTTGCAATCGATATCGAAATGCTTTAAATCATTAGTTTAACATATTTAAGTTAATAAAGTTTTTTAGAAGAACTCCGTTAGCTTATACTAAGGTATAAAGTCGATTTTCTTGTATATACACATTTAGCAATCGATACCGAAATGCTTCAAATCATTCGTTTAACATATTTAAGTTAATTAACCTTCTTTAACGTATTGAAGTTGACATAAAGCCATGGCGGCATAACGGCAGTGCATTTAGAAGAATTCCGTTATCTTATATTTAGGTATAAAGTCGATTTTGTTGTATATATACATATAGCAATCGATATCGAAATGCTTTAAATCATTAGTTTAACATATTTAAGTTAATTAACCTTTTTTAACGTATTGAAGTTGATATAAAGCCACGGCGGCATAACGGCAGTTCATTTAGAAGAATTCCGCAATCTTATATTTAGGTATAAAGTCGATTTTGTTATATAAATATACGCATTAAGCAATCGATATCGAAATGCTTCAAGTCATTAGTTTAACATATTTAAGTTAATTAACCTCCTTTCACGTATTGAAGTTGATATAAAGCCATGGCGGCATAACGACAGTACTTTTGGAAGAATTCCGTAATCTTATGTTTAAGTATAAATTCGATATTCTTGTATATACACATTTAGCAAGCGATATCGAAATGCTTCAAATCATTAGTTTAACATATTTAAGTTAATAAACCTTCTTTAACGAACTGAAGTTAACATAAAGCCATAACGGCATAACGGCAGTGCATTTAGAAGAATTCAGTTATCTTATATTTAGGTATAAAGTCGATTTTCTTGTATATACATATTTAGCAATCGATATCGAAATGCTTCAAATCATTACTTTAACATATTTAAGATAATAAACCTTCTTTAACGAACGGAAGTTGGCATAAAGCCATGGCGACATAACGGCAGTGCATTTAGAAGAATTCCGTAATCTTATATTTAGGTATAAAGTCGATTTTGTTGTATATACACATTAAGCAATCGATATCGAAATGCTTCATATAACTGGTTTAGCATTTTTAGGTTAATTAGCCCCCTCTATCTTACTGAAGTTTACATAAAGCCATAACGGCATAACGGCAGTATGTTTGGCTGAATTCCGTAATCTTTTATTTAGGTATAAAATCGATTTTCTTGTACATACACATTTAGCAATCATAATCGAAATGCTTCAAATCATTAGTTTAGCATATTTAAGTAAATTAAACTTCTTTAACGTACTGAAATTTATATAAGGCCATAACGGCATAACGGCAGTGTATTTCGAAGAATTCCGTAATCTTATATTTAGATATAAAGCCGAATTTAAGTTAATTAACCTTCTTTAACGTGTTGAAGTTAATATAAAGCCATGGCGGCATAACGGCAGTGCATTTAGAAGAATTCCGTAATTTTATATTTAGGTATAAAGTCGATTTTCTTGTATATACACTTTTAGCAATCGATAACGAAATGCTTCAAGTCATTAGTTTAACATATTTAAGTTAGTTAACCTTCTTTATCTTACTGAAGTTTACATAAAGCCATAACGGTATAACGGCAGTGCACTTGGAAGAATTCCGTAATCTTATATTTAGGTATAAAGTCGATTTTCTTGTATATACTCATTTTGCAATCGATATCGAAATGCTTTAAATCATAGTTTAACATTATACCGAAATTTTTCAAATCATCCGTTTTAAAATTTTTTAAGTTAATTAACTTTTTAGTATTAATTTACATAAAGCCCGTCGGATAAACCCGTAATTTCAAAATTCCCTTTCTTATATTTAAGGGATTAAATCGAATTTTTTTTTTCCGTTATCTTATATTTAGGTATAAAGTCGATTTTGTTGTATATATACATATAGCAATCGATATCGAAATGCTTTAAATCATTAGTTTAACATATTTAAGTTAATTAACCTTTTTTAACGTATTGAAGTTGATATAAAGCCACGGCGGCATAACGGCAGTTCATTTAGAAGAATTCCGCAATCTTATATTTAGGTATAAAGTCGATTTTGTTATATAAATATACGCATTAAGCAATCGATATCGAAATGCTTCAAGTCATTAGTTTAACATATTTAAGTTAATTAACCTCCTTTCACGTATTGAAGTTGATATAAAGCCATGGCGGCATAACGACAGTACTTTTGGAAGAATTCCGTAATCTTATGTTTAAGTATAAATTCGATATTCTTGTATATACACATTTAGCAAGCGATATCGAAATGCTTCAAATCATTAGTTTAACATATTTAAGTTAATAAACCTTCTTTAACGAACTGAAGTTAACATAAAGCCATAACGGCATAACGGCAGTGCATTTAGAAGAATTCAGTTATCTTATATTTAGGTATAAAGTCGATTTTCTTGTATATACATATTTAGCAATCGATATCGAAATGCTTCAAATCATTACTTTAACATATTTAAGATAATAAACCTTCTTTAACGAACGGAAGTTGGCATAAAGCCATGGCGACATAACGGCAGTGCATTTAGAAGAATTCCGTAATCTTATATTTAGGTATAAAGTCGATTTTGTTGTATATACACATTAAGCAATCGATATCGAAATGCTTCATATAACTGGTTTAGCATTTTTAGGTTAATTAGCCCCCTCTATCTTACTGAAGTTTACATAAAGCCATAACGGCATAACGGCAGTATGTTTGGCTGAATTCCGTAATCTTTTATTTAGGTATAAAATCGATTTTCTTGTACATACACATTTAGCAATCATAATCGAAATGCTTCAAATCATTAGTTTAGCATATTTAAGTAAATTAAACTTCTTTAACGTACTGAAATTTATATAAGGCCATAACGGCATAACGGCAGTGTATTTCGAAGAATTCCGTAATCTTATATTTAGATATAAAGCCGAATTTGTTGTATATACGCATTTAGCAATCGATATCGAAATTCTTCAAATCATTAGTTTAACATGTTTTAAATAATTAAACTTCTTTAACGTAATGAAGATGATATAAGGTCATGGCGGCCTAACGACAGTGCATTTAGAAGAATTCCGTAATCTTATATTTAGGTATAAATTCGATTTGGTTGTATATACGCATTTAGCAATCGATACCGAAATGCTTCAAATAACTGGTTTAGAATAATTAGGTTAATTAAACTTCTTTATCTTACTGAAGTTCACATAAAGCCTAAACGGTATA
>CM050325.1:2103329-2127107 GCA_027475135.1 Bactrocera correcta
TAATCGCAACTCACCATGAAAGATCAAGTCTAAAACAAGCGACACGCTTGTCACGTACTATATGGATCTTCAAACTTTCATAATAGTTTTATGGTTATAGTTAGTTTGGTAGTCTAATCAGAAACGCATTGACCAATTTTCGTCCCTGGCTATAAAAGTAGGCCACCTTTACGTGGTCCGTGTCAGCAGTCATTTTTTTACCTACAATACCTCTTCCAGTGGCTCAGCGTGCGCCGCCAACAGTCTGTGACAGTGGGTATTCCAATCATGTTTATATAGTCTATTCCATTGAATGCCAGTAGGAACTTTGTATTTCTCATCTACCGCCTTACATATTACTTTTGCAGTTTTGCCCCCAGCTAGCTCGTTCCATCGCGTTTTGATCTTCTTTGCCTTGGGTTTACCAACGTTGATCACTTTTTTGGGGTGTTAACCGTACATCTCTATTAGCAATCTTGTTCACTCTAATTGCTCTCGATACATTTGTGAACTGGTACCCAGTTAAATTGAAGGCGTTTGTTCTTGGCAACACTCCTCGCCCTGGTTTCCAAGACCTAAAATGCTGTCCTTTGTTAACTCTGGACAGTATACCCCCGCACCAACTCTGTCCTTCGTTTTCGAACTATCATCTGATCTGATCTGATCTGAAAATGGTTTGTAGGTTCCTTCTAGGTCTATAACAGTTTATTCACCACTAATGTCTATTTGCTTCTGATCCAAGGTTGTTTAGGAGGATCAACAAACATTGAATCGATATTATTTAGAATAGATTCCGTAGAAACTTTATTGAATACTCTAGTAATTTTAAATTAAATACTCTGAATAACAGCTAACAGCTGTAGTCTCTTCGTATCTGCCTTTTATGTATGCAGCATTGTAAATTAAGTATTTCTTTTTATTTTACTCATGATGTCACGAACTAATAAAATGTACATATAAAGTTCCATAACTATGCAGGAGGAGCACCTGTGATTTGAAAATCTTAAAAAAAAATTTCTTTTAGAAGACGGCTTATAAAATCTGGGCGTGGCAACGCGCTTTCAGGTGAAATCACATATTTTGGGACCTGGTCGACCGACTTCAACCAAATTGGGCCATTCTTCTTACATTTCTTTGTTTCTGGCGGACTACAACCACGCCCACTGTCACTATAAACAATTTTAAATTCTTTTCACTGATTTTAGTCCACATAATTTGGGGACGGAAAGAGAAAATAGATATAATCGTTTGAGCATGCTTTGAATAAATTTTCGCTTTGAATGTAATCCATTCACGATTTCATCGAACAATAAAGTTGAACCCTTTTGCTACATTTTCTGATTTCGCCAACACCTTGAAAGTGGCAAGAGTATACAAGGTGATTCTTAAAAAAAATTAATTAAGTTTGATATTTGTAACACTCAGGGGCGGATCAAGAGTGGTTTTTTGGGATTCTATATTTATGCACTTCCAAATCAAAGTCTTCTTCTTCGCGGAGTGTCACTTATGACGGAAGTAATGCATAACTTTTAACTTTTGAGGGGAAACCTCCGCAGTTCACTTGGTTATTATTTATCATTTCACATTTCGAATGTATAAATGATCAGCGTGGCGAGCTGAGTCGATTTAGCCATGCCGGTCCGCCTTTTGTATGTATATATTTGAACAACTCCCTCAGTTTTTGATATATCCATCTGAAATTTTATGCAAGACCATTTCTCACCAAGAAACTGGTCATTTGTTGGAACTTCCGATATCGGACTATTACAGCATATATGTAGCTGTCATATAAACTTACCAAACTCAAGCCCTTGTATGAAAAATTTTTTTATTTGACAACGTATTTTGGTCTAGACACTGGAGACGGTCTTCCATCTATCACAACATGATCGATCTGGTTGGTGGATTTTCGATCCGGAGACAGCCAGGTAGCTTGATGTATTTTCTTGTGTTGGAATCTAGTGCCACAGATAACCATATTTCGGGCACCGGCGAAATCGATCAGCCTCGACCCACTTGGGGATGTTTCGTCGTGGAGGCTGAATTTACCGACTGTAGTGCCAAAGATACCATCTTTGCTCACCCTGGCGTTAAATTCGCCAAGCACGTTTTTGACATCGTCACGGGAGCAGCCCCAAGCGCTCATAAAAGTCATCTTTGGTCACATCGTCCTTCTCTTCCGTCGGGTCGTGGAGGCAAATCAGCGATATATTGAAGAACCTCGCTTTGATGCGGATTGTGGCTGGACGTTCATCCACCGCAGTGAATGATAGTACTCGGCGACGGAGTCTCTCTCCCACCACGAATCCCACACCAAACTTACGCTCTTTTTTATGACCACTGTAGTAAATGCCACAAGGACCTACTTGTCTCTGTCCTTGTCCCGGCCATCGCATTTCTTGGACGGCGGTGATGTCAGCCTTTATTTTTACGAGGACATCAACCAGCTGGGCAGCGGCACTTTCCCAATTAAGAGACCGGACATTCCAGGTGCATGCCCTTAATTTGTAGTCCTTATTTTGTTTGCCGTGGTCGTTATCAAAAGGGGGTCAATCATCCGAGGCTGCTGTTGTTTTTTCATTGGTATGATGTTTTACGTGGCGGGTTCCAAACCCAACGCACAACCCCACTTTAAGCAATTTTTATTATGTTGGACGCTCTTTTTAAATGATCTGCACTCGTTCTTCTTTATCTTCAACATGGCCGCAGATCGTGCTGCCACCCTCCTTTATTTATAATAAGATACATAATTTACAGATTTTTGATGTTACCACAATATATAATTTACATATTTATAATGCTGCCACAGTTCGACCATCCTGACATGTAATCGTCCCGATTACGCTTTCATTAGGGAGACCATGGTTTAACCAAGGCTTCATGTTTGCTACTTCCCATATTCCTTCATATGGAATTTGGCTAAGTTGAAATCCCCCGACATCTCTAAGTATATACCTGTCATTAGGAAGTATTTTGCAAACTCTATAAGGACCTTTAAATTTGGGGGGCAATCTTTTTACATGCACCTGGATTACTTATATAATTCTTTACCATAACATAATCTCCTTCCATATACTTTCTTTGTGTCCGATGTTTATCTTTCAGCAATTTATTATAATTTTGAGACTTTGAAATATTTTCTGCTGCCTTATCCCTAATATCTGCTAAGTTACGTTCATTATTATTCAAATCATTTTCTTCTAGTCTTTCTCTGAGAAAGTCAACGACAGTTCCCCTTTGTGAAACTCCAAAAAGTAGTTCGCTTGGAGTTGTGCCTATACTTCGATGCATCGTATTGTTTAAAGCATACTCTATGTCCGGTAAAGTTTTGTCTAAGCTGAAATTAAAGCCACCGCTGGTTAATTTTGCTATCATTGGAGCAAGACTACGATTAACGCGCTCCACCTGTCCATTGGCTTGTGGCGATCCTGTCGCAATTTTTACATGTTTTACGTTATTTGTTTTCAAAAAATTTTCAAAATCTTTTGATGTAAACGCACTGCCTCGATCAGATATCAATACCTTTGGACGACTGTAACTACTAAAATACAATTTTAAACAGCTCATGACCTCCCTGGTGCCTGCTGAACACACCGCATATAACTTAACAAATTTAGTGAACCCATCTATTACCAAAAATACATATTTTTTCTTAGAATGTTTAAATGACACTGGACCGAAGTGATCCACATGAACAGTTTCGAAAGGTACGTTTCCTTTGGGTATATTATGTAAGGGGCCCCTCATGTTTCCCACTCTTCGAGGAAAAGGCAATACACTTTAGGCAATTTGAGATATATTGTTTAATTTTCTCCTTCTTTTTGGGAAACCAATATGACTTTATTATAGCACTGAAAACTTTATCACTTCCCATATGACCCATTTCATCGTGATACTTTCTCAATAAATGTTCTTCCATCTCATTTGGTATATAAAATAGTATATTTTGTCCGTTTTTTCTATAAACTAAGCCATTCCGCATTTCAAAAACACCATTTTCCTTTTTTTCCCAAATTTCCCCCCCGGATTTCAATAATTTTCCTATCTCGATTTTGGCAAATTGACAGATTTTGCTCAAACGTATTTTCTTCAAGAACTAAGATATTTGAAGTGCGACTAAGTGCGTCCACATGGAGCATTCTATTTCCATTACGGTGTTCGGAACATTTTGAAAATTTTGCAATTCGAGTGCCCACCTGGCTATTCTTGGATTTACTTCCTTCTTATTTAAAGTTAGCATGAGTGAATTGCAATCAGTGACTATCTTAAATTTCAATCCTTGAAGATATACCCGAAATCTCCGAAGTGCATAAATAATTGCAAGTGTTTCCAGCTCAAAGCTGTGGTATTTAGATTCGGGCTCGCTGGTACGTTTCGAAAAATAAAAGACTGGGTGAAATTTGTCGTCACTCTTTTTTTGTAATAATATTGCACCAAATCCCCGAGAGCTGGCATCGCAATGCAGCTCTGTATCATCTCTTGGGTCGTAAATCGCTAAGATAGGAGACCCAATTAATTTATTTTTAAGTTTCTCAAAACACTGTAACTCGTCTTCCCCAAATGTAAATTTAACATTCTTTTTTATTAGTTTGTACAGAGGCTGAGCTTCTCGCGAAAAATTTTTAAACGAATCTTCTAAAGTATGAGCATAACCCCAAAAAAAACTGTGTACAGCTTTTGTGTTACTGGGTATAGGAAAATTCAGTATAGCTTCTACATTCTTTTCATCCGGTAGAATACCTTTACTCGAAATGTTATATCCTAAATAGCGTATTTCTGACTCCATAAATCGGCATTTATCTAACCTCAATTCCAATTTGTTTTGTACTAACTTATTAAAAACTTCCTGCAAAATGTCTAAATGTTCTTCTTCATTACTTGTAGCTATCATGATATCGTCAAAATAAATAGCAATTTTCTCTGCTCGAATCAGATCATCGAAAACATGGCTAACAAACCGCTGGAATGTTGAAGGTGCATTTTTCAGACCGAAAGGCATTTTCAAAAACTCGTACTGCCCCATCGGTGTTACAAAAGAAGTGTATTTAATCGAATCTTCAACCATATCTACGTGATAGAACGCACTCTTTAAATCCAATAACGAAAAAATGCATTTATTTGCTAGTCTATCTAACAGATCATCAATAAGAGGCAAGGGATAGTTATCTTTCAATGTTATCTTATTCAAACTACGAAAATCCACACATAACCTTATATCACCTGTTTTTTTCCTTACTAAAACAATGGGGGAAGAATATTCTGACTTACTCGGCCTAATTATCTTGGTTTGCATTAAGTCATCTAAAACAACCCTAACTTGTTGTTTTTCACTGTATGACAGTCTTCTTGGAGGACAATTAAAAGGTTTTTCTGTACTCAACAACAGTTTCATCTCACATCTAATTTTTGGCGTATCGGGGCGCTTACAGCACATATAATAATCTTGAAATATTTGCAGAAATTTTTGTTTTGCATAGACACTTACATTATCATTTTTTATATAAACATTAGGAGTTTTTGCTTCAGTTTTCAATACTTCATTGTAATTCACAGAAAATTTAGTGTTATCAAATTAAATTTTTCATTAATCTTTGACACTCTTCATCATATGTGTTATTTTCGACTTTGAAATTCGAATCTATTTCTTTACATTCTAATTTTAAATTAGATTTACTTAAAAAGCCCTCTTCCTAAAATAATTGGATGAGTCATTGTTTCATTTGTTACGACTAACATCGTTAATTCAATTCTTTTATTTTTGAAAAAAATAAAACTGTTTACATTTCCGACAATAGATAATGGACTTTTGTTTATACCACTATATTTTAAAAATACATTGTTCTTTCTGTTTATTACTACATCTGGTACGAACTGTTGGCGAACAAAGCTAATGGGGTTTCCCCGTATCAATTAATGATCCTAATAAAGTTTTATAAGAAAATTTTAGAATTAATAAATACATAATTTAAAAACCTTACATATTCATCGCCTTCCATCAATTCTGTGACATGTTGTACAGGGCGGCTCTTCCTTTGTGGACAATTTGCTGCTAAATGGCCAACTTCAGCGCATACATGACAAGCACCAAGCTCTCGTTTGGGTTTTCGGCATACACTTGCTAAATGGCCAACGGAGTTGCAATTGTAGCATCTCACGACTCTTGTTGTTTGTTGTCCATTATTCGACTGCTCATGTTGATTGTCTGCTGTCATTTTCTTTGATATATATCGTGGCAATTGAATATTTCTAAACGCTTCTAACAATTCATATTTGTCATGAAATCGTTGCATTTTAGCTTGCGAACGTAAAGTATTATCCGGAATACCATCAATTAGATATTCTACAAGTTCATCTTCACCAATTAGAATTCTATTTGCCAGAATTAGTTTTTCTTGGAAATATTCTCGAAACGATTCGGTAGTCAACCACTGCCTGATTTCAAACTTTTTTTTTAGCATCAAATTGCTTGTTTTTTCTTCAAACAGCGAGCTCATTTCCTTTAAGAACTTGTCGATTGGCATTAAAATCAAGTCATCTCGAGAATGTAACCACTTTAGCGCATTGCCTTTTAATTTATTTGCAATTAATGCTCTTAGGTTGTTATCATCAAGTTGGTAAACACTCTGGATATTTTTTAGTTGTGCTTGCCATAGCTTAAGACATTCACCACTACCAGAAAATTCAGATATAAGTTCTTTAACATCTGCGAACTTTTGCTTATTGGAAATGTTTTTTGTTTGATTATCACTATTTCTCAACTGTTCTTTTTCTCTCATTAGAAGTTCATTTTCCATCTTCTTTAGTTCACACTCACGCTTCAACAATTCTAATTCGATTTTTAAAAGTCGCCACTCGTTTGCATCACACTCTTTTTGTTTCTTTTCAACACTCGTTCGATTACTTGCGTCATATTGTGGTACAATCCCATTGCTAAATTCACCACACTCCTCGGTGATGTTTATACTGCTCGCTCCTTCGTTGATTTCATCAGCTTGTTCTTTTTCCGCAATGATGGCTTGCGTACAGTCAACGTCAGCGTCAACGTCAACCATGGAGTTTCGAAAATTTCCACGAAGCTCCTCAGGAATTTTTTGTAGGCGAACAATTAGTTCGGCTTTACTACCTGTTGTTTTATGTTTGAGCGAACGCAACCATGATTTTAATTGTTCAACTGTGTATAAACTAAGCGAATCCTCGTTTGATGACATTTTGGGCGCAATACAACCACTTCTGATTTTTTAAGCAATTTTTATTATGTTGGACGCTCTTTTTAAATGATCTGCACTCGTTCTTTTTTATCTTCAACAGGGCCGCAGATCGTGCTGCCACACTCCTTTATTTATAATAAGATACATAATTTACAGATTTATGATGTTACCACAATATATAATTTACATATTTATAATGCTGCCACAATATCAAACCATAACATTAGTATAACATAATTAATTTTATCTAACAGATACCACATACTGATTTGGTGTACAAACATGTAGCCCTAATCCAATGGCGCCATTTTAAACCTTTCTAAAATTTGTAAGCAGGCGATCTACGTAAGTATTAGCTTTATTCACGTTGGTAATGATGCTGCATTTATGGTATACTAATATGAGTAAAAATAGTAAGATTTCGGTCATAATTTTAAAATTCTTAATTTATTCAAAGTCTTTATCATCCCCCACAAAGTAATCCCCTTGACCCCAACACACTTTTGCCAACGGTTTTTTTTAATCCTTCAAACAGTTGTTAAAGTCAATTTCCGGAATAGTTTTCATGCGTGTAGCGAGTCATGTTGAATATCTTCAATTGACTTAGAATTGGCCAAGTCAGACGAACACGGTGGCTCCGGCACGATATTGGATGAAATTTTGTTAAAAACTCACGCACAATCAATGCAGTATGCGAAGGTGCATTATCGTAGTGAAGAAACCAAGAGCTGGCGGCCCATATTCCCGACCTTTTTTATACTCTTGCAATCTGTTGCTACAGAGTACAATAGTTTTGTTCACCTAACAATTATATGTATCATCTAAAACTAAACGAGATATATGTAGGATTATCTATATAGAATTGATCAGAATATGCTTCCGGCCGTGCAAGCTGTAACTTGTGTATAAACTGAGATATCTTGATAAAGCTTGAAGTGACGGTTCCTTGGCACAAAGAAAGTTGTTTTTTTGGAAATTATTTTAGTTATTTAATTATTTTCTTAAAGATCATAAGAAGTTCTTCCAGAAATTCTAATAAAACCATTCATTGTTTCATTATTAATATAGATAGACCAAGAATAATATAAACAATTGATAGCGAAGCAGAATTATTATTATTGTTTGATGTTGCGTATACGCCATGACCTACCTACTCTCCTAACGCGTCAAAACAATATTGCTACAGCAAATATTAAAATGTGGTGAAAACATTTAGTCGGCAGTGATGTAGTTGGCAAAAATTTAACACAAAGGCAATTATATGAAAAGAAAATATTTCATCAGAAAATCAATCAGAAAATAAAATCAAATAAAAATAAGAATATCTTGGCTTAACAGTGCATTCATATTTAACAACTATTACAATTATTTTGGACGGAATGAGGGATTGCTTATATATTTCCTTACATTTATATGTTTATTTAGGGATTACTCAATCCATTGCTAAGTCCACTTATCACAGTTGATACAGAGATATATATTTGTTTAGCAGGTTTGTACATAAATTTGAAACAAATCAGCTAAATCTTTTTGTTTACTTCTTCTTCTTTTTTTTTTACTGGCGTGGATACCGCTTACGCGATTATAGCCGAGTTAACAACAGCGCGTCAGTCGTTTCTTCTTTTCGCTAAGTGGCGCCTATTGGATATCCCAAGCGAAGCCAGGTCCTTCATTGCATATGCATATATGAACACAAACCATTATATATTTTTGAATTTTATTAATTAAATTTTTAGAGATTTTCTTCAATTTCATCCCAAAACTGAATTTATTTCAACCACGGATTCTCCTTCAACTTTAAGATTTCGGTAAAAACTGTGCAGCTCTGGGGTTTACCAACGCCGTGCTTTTATGTTTAATTCCTTAAATGGATCGTCCAAGCCAAAAGAATATTTGTAGCGTATCAGTCCAGGCTCCTTTTTCACATTCCACAACCACCTTACAAACTTCCACTCAAACTTTTCACCAAAAAAAAATTTTAAGAAATAATAATTTTTAAATAAGAAATAAGCAAGATACTAATATGAATACTATTACTTATAAGTAAAATACTAACCTTCGGTGTTGTTGTTTCTCCAGTTATATTTGTCTTTCATCAATGCATTGACATTGTAGAATTCTTCTTGCTTCATCTTCTGAGTAATATACTTTTTGTTTGTAGCAGCAATTAAATTTGACTAGTCATGGGGATGTTGAATAGAAACAGAAGTGTATTTCTTTTTCTTTTCTATTTGTGCGTGAACTGTATCACATTCTACATGGGTATGATCAACAACCAGAAACTTGTGATCAATTGTTTCAATTGTGGAATGATCTTCCAACGAGTTACGATTTTGATCAGTGCATGAATCCCTGGATAAAATGACATGCTTTACGTCATTAGATAAGCTTGCGGGGCACTTATAAATGCAAGAGCCGATGTCATTAGCTCCCCCGCTTCGCAGTAGCTTCATGCCAAATGTCGCAGTTGGCATTGAATCTTTCAAATAAGGCGTTGGCAGACACGGCTGCAGGTCGAAAGAACACACACAGACTTATCTTGACGGGAGAGTTCTTTGTCCCTTTTCTTACAGTCATATGCGAAATCAGCAGCATCATGGTGGTTTTTTAATTGTAAAGTAATCTCAGCTTTTCCTCCATATTCTCAGTGTTTTTAATTTTTTCTTTCAATGTTTCGCATTGGGTACATAAATCAATCAAGTTGGTTTTTTAAATTTAATGTCTAAAGTTTTAAATATTTCCTGAAATTTTCATTCTGACACCAGATTAGAAATATTTTCTTTATACAATCTATAGAGTGATGCCTGATTAAGTCCTCGTTGGAAATAGATCTTGGTAGTATGACGCCGACTGTAATGGCTTTCATATTTTGGTATATTCGTTATGCTTCTCAATCGTAAGCTTGTTGCTTGGAGCACTCCATCCCCGGCGGTCGTTAGGAGGGACTCCGCCGTATTCCGGTTGTGTTTTGTACATACAAATAGTTTTGATTTTCTGTTCTGTTTCGCCATACAATTGAAGGAAACATTTCTTGCAAACTTTTGTGTTTTCGGAATTAGTTTCGAAATGGTAAATAAAAACGTACTCCCTTTTATTCGGGTTATCTAAGGTGGCAGTTTTTTGTGCTGAACGTCAATTAGGGGTTGATAGTATTTGCCGACGTGAGTTATAGTCCCTATTCCCAAAAACTTTTAAAGATGATGGTTTGTTCTTCGAAGCTAATTTTTGTTTTGCATTTCATTCTACATTCCCCCAGAACTTGTATATTTGTGTATTCACTGCAGTTTTTTCTAGAATTTTTGTATTCCTTGTTTAAATTTCTACCTGGGTTTTTAGTTTGTTTTGGTGATTTATTAGGAGTAGGAAAAAGCTCGGGCTCATTCAAACCAGGTGAGACAAAATTATTGATGTTCGCTTCTAATACATTTGCCATAATTTGTATGCTTTCAGTGGTGGCATTCAGCTCAGAATTTTCACTTGAAGGTACAAAAAACAAAATCTGAGTCTAAAAGATCCGTTTCATGAAAGACGTCTTCTTCAGACTCGCTTTGACTTGTAAATTCATCAGAAAACTTGCGTTGTTGCGACTCAGAACGAACATGTGATGTGCTAACTTCAAAGGAAAGTGGGGTTAAATCACAGTCCGTAACTCGCATTTGCTGATCTGCCACTTTAAAATTTCAGAGGTTTTATCTGTTGAATTGGATTTTAATACCTTTTTTTTTTTTTTTTTTTTGGGAATTTTCTTGCCATATTTGCAAGAATCTGTCCCCTTTTCATTGTAAAAACAACTTATCTGGCAAACTTTTTGTTATATTTGCATCAAAAAAAAAACACCTAAGTTCAATTAAAATATTCGCAGACTTAGCCTTTCTGTTCGGAAAATTTCAGAAAATGCTCTTAGCTGGACATAAGACGTGTTAACACGGCGAGAGTTGATCATAAAATAATTTCTAAAATGAACTGAACTCCTTTTATATTGGTATTATTTCAAGTTCTGCCCGAGGAAGAAGCACTTACACCGAGGGAAAGTTCTTTTTCCAAAAGCAAAATAAAAAAAAGCGTCACATCAAGTTGACTTAAGATGGTTTTCTAAACGATAGTTAGAGGTTTATTTAGTTAGAATGTTTTTTCTCTTTTCTATCTTATCTGACTTAAGTTGTTTTCGCAAATGCACTAGGAAAAAATATCGACTTCAGATGCTTTTTCAATATCCATACCTCCGTCGCTAATCACGCTATCAGTACGCCAATAAGACAGAAATGGCGGTTATGAAAATGTGCTTTTATGATAAAGAAATTGGAAAATTTACTTATCTCGACTCAAGCGGGTTTTCCAAAAGTCCACAGAAATGTTATGCAATTGCCTACCGATATCATACGAGTATTTGGGTAATGCCATTTGTACAGCAATAATCACCCATTTGGCATGCGGGACTTCACTAAATTTTAAAAACCCAAATTTTCCCGTACCAAAAGTAATTGCGAAAAAACAAGTGAATTCTTTATTCCATTTCAAATTTGACTTAGCTTAAAACTTAAGCTATCTTCGTAAACTAAGTATGTATTTACAAAAAAGGGTAAGTATAATTCATTTTGTTGCATAAATTTTAATATTGGGGTATTTTTGTATAATCAAAAACTTTATAATTAATTCATAATATTTTATTAATTTATTTAATTATACTTTATTATTTTTAGTTTTAGCTTTAAAAATATGTCGCTTTACGAAACAATATGTTTGATATTTATGTTGAATTTATGCTCATAAGAAGATTGATCACTTTAGTAGCATTTATTATTTATTTTAAGGTCTCGGCTTTGCAGGTTGTGAAAATGGGCCATGGGTGTGGTGCTGATATTTGCCTTCCTTTTCACACCTACAGGCACTGACACAGACTTCATTCATTCAGGAAGTCTATTTGGCATAGACACATGTAAAATAAGTTTTCTATCGCTTGGCAGTTCTATCCTGCGCTGTGAATTTTTTGTATGAATATGAAGGCCGATCAAAGTTAAATTTATGCTGTTTTAAACAAAATGCGCAAATATTTCGCCGTGAATGTTTGTGAAAGTTTACTGAAATCAAAATAGTAACTGATTTTTTTCATATAATGAAAGTTTAGAAATGAGACGCTAACAAACTTTGATTGACTAGGCAGTTGGAGCCAGCTTTAATCTACAGAAAAAAGTTAGGCTTATTTTAAAAATCGAAGGATGATAGATAGCAGAGCACTGTTTTGATGTAATTTCTTTTATTTTTCTGGTCAAACGTATATTGATTTTCCTTTTTTTAGCTTCCTTTAGTAATTATCACCACCTTACAGAACTAACATAAAAAAAATAAGTTGTTGGAAATACTATTAGCTCAATTCGAAGAATTTATAAGGGAATAGAATACTTATTATTCTGCAAAACAAAATAACTATTGTTTCCATTGGTCCTTGCTATATTAATCCATGCGCTTATTGTCTATGCGAATATTCTGCCGACTATAGCTACCGCCGAGGCTCTGTTTTATTCTAAAGAATCAATGGAATTGAAGAATTACTGATATTTCACACAGTGAAAAATAATTACTTTTCCAAATTTTGAGCATACAAAATGTTTACATATGTATATGTATATAATATAAGGGTGGATAAAAACACTAATATGTTTCTGCTTGAAAAGTAGGTTCTTATATGCCTTTAAGAAAATCTCTCAATGTATGAGCTCATACTTGTAACGGGGGAAAACCCTCCGCCATACTTTATATATGTACATATCATACATTCTATACTATATCTCCCTTTTAAATACCTAAAAAAAAATTATCGCGATTTTTTAAGGCAATGAAAATAAAATATTTTAAATTGCAAAACTCACAGCTTGTAGAAAATTTACTGTTCGGTTGTTATCACCTAAAACTAAGCGAGATAGATATAGGGTTATTTAGGTTATTTATATATAAATGATCAGGCTGACGAGAAAAGCTGAAATCCGGTTGACTGTCTGCCCGTCCGTGCGTGCAAGCTGTATGCTGAGTAAAAAGTGAGATATTTTAATGAAACTGGCTACACAGGTTTCTTAGTACAAAAAAAGTTCGAGTTCGTAGATGGGCGTAATCGGATTACTGCCACGCCCAAAAATCGCCATTAACCGAAAAAATATAATGTGCCATAACTAAGCACTAAGTTAAGATATAAAACTGCAATTTGGCACGAGGATCGCAGAAGCTAAGGGCACCTGCCTCTAATAAGAATAATTTTTATAGCTCCTAAAACGCTAAAGTTACAAAAATGAAATTCACCCAGCGTGAATACTGCATTAAGTCTTACCGATAGTATGAAAATGGATGAAATCAGATGAAAATCCAGTTTTCTCCCCTTATAACTGTACTGTTCAAAACACTAAAACCCGATAAATCAGTAACTAAATGGACCAGAGACGTAAAAACTTGCCGCCGGAATGGTATGATAAAGCTTTATGGGTGATGGGCGTCGTACCGCTCACTTTTTGATAAAATCCCATATCTCGGGACCCGACTGACTGATTTCAACAAGATTTCGTACGTGGCATTGTTTTTATATTGCTATGTCACGTTGCGAAAATGAGCGAAATCAGAAAACAGTCACACCTGCTTCCCATACAGCACAATTTTAAATTCCACTTGATTCATTCGATTTCCACTAAACAAATAAAAAAACAAATAATATAACGGGATACAAATTTGCACGAATAATGTTTTCGGTATGTGCCATCTTACGACCAAAAAGTTCGCAATAGGAACTATCGTCCATATATTAGGTATCTGGTACCTGGAAATTTTGGTCATAATATTATTAATATTTGAAATTAGTACTACAGGTTCCGAGATATGGGTGTTCACCTAAATATGGATGGTGTCATGAATATGATTCAATTTTCATATTGGTAAGGGACCTAAGGGTTAAGCCTAGTATTAGATATTTATACGTTTAATAGTTTTAGTAGATTTTAATATAACCATTTCGTGGACAGTAGGTGAGACCATAATCAAATTTCAAAACTAATTATTCAAATTTTAAAATTAATAAGAAAAAAATGCTTAATACCTGTTAAGGAATTAGGTTAAAACACCTTAATATACATACGTACAGAGCATTCAATTTCCCATAAAATCTATAAAACGTGATATTCCCTGTACAGTTAAAAGGTTATACTTGGATAGATTCTCTCAGACCTGTCGAAAAACCTATTTTTCACAGTGCGAAGAAGAAAAAGTTTATTTTGGACTACCCGAACATAACTCTATAACTAACTGTTATAAAGATTGTTGCAAGAGTATAAATGAAACGTTATTAAATTTTTTATTAGTCGATTTATAATTATTTAAACTTTTACAACATTTTTAGCTTCAAACATATTGACTACTTTCCAAGTAACGTAAATACTATTACTGCAAACTTGGACGTTTTTGGCTTTGAACTTCAAAAAAGTCAAGGTAGTTAAAGTTTTTCTCTTTTAGTTTCATAGCATAGTAAACCTGTATATGCTCATATATATACGTACTACGCTTAAACTTGTTATATCTCTCTGCTCTAATTGATCTTTACAAATGAAGTTGCTCTAATTGAGTTGGTGAGATTTGTATTAACTTTTTTTCTCTAAACTAGATCTTTATAAAATTGGTTCTCGTAAAAATTGTGCCCATTTAGAAACAGCTAGCATGGGGAAATAATGTTTCAAAAATAATTTCAAGTACGTTGTGTGTCCCACTCAGCTGCTCCTCACAACTAGGGATGGCAAGAATTTTTTTTTAATCGATTAAATAATCAAATGATTTATTGCAAGATATAAAAAATAATTGTAATTAATGTGACTCTTGCTTGAACGACAATGTTTTGCAACTTTGCGTAAAAATAAAACCAATAAAATACAGGAGACTATATTCTTATTTCAGACATTCAAATTATGTTAGTATATACACAAAAACCAAAACGGAAATAAAATTAAAATATCGTATTAAAAATTCATTTGTCTTATACTATGTACATATGTTCTGATCGACATTGAAAACACATTTGTATGTTGTGGAATCTAAGTCGTTCGGACCGACATTGTGTGTTTTCGATGAGTTTTCACTGACAACTACCAATAGCGGCATTCTCTTGCTCTTGCAAGATGACACAAAATGCTACAATCTTATACTGAAATATGCAACGCCAAGAAACACCCATTGCAGTATCTAGGGATATATGACGGCAAAAAAATAAACATGGGTTTTGGTCTGACATATATTATAGCCATTGCAAATAATTTTCTACGCGTGTTTGTTGTTGTGCCGTTGCACCAAGAGGAAAATTCTGCAATTTCTTCACCGTGCAAGTTGATGCATGAACAAGAGAATTCCCCTAATATGAGAATATCAAGTGACAGCTGTATTTGTATATGGAATGTAAACAAATATCAAGTGAAAATTTAGAGCCGACAAAATATCTCCTCCAAAAAAATCGATTAAACTAGAGCAGGCACCGATTATAATGAGTATAATGTAAGTTTTCAAGTGGTTTTCAGCGAAACTGTGTTTTCCAGTTTGACAGATTTTACATGGACGAAAAAACAAGTTTTCGTGCGAAAACCAGTTTTTCCCACGAAAACATGTTTTCAATGTCGGTCCGAACATAGTATTAGCATAAATGAAAATATATTCATTGAAGTCAAGAAAATTTATTCTCTGTTCAACTAAATTTGAAGAAAAAGTATGTAGTTTCGATAAACGTTTTGTTGTCAAACGATTGCGTTTTTCGGTCGCAGTTGCCCCCGCTTTTGAGGTACTCAGCTGGTACTGAGGTTTCAAGTAGATGACAATACTTTTTTGAAAGTCGGTACAGTTTTGGGTAAACGGTTTTCATTTCTTCAATAGTGTGTCGACTTAGTTCTTATACCTGACAATTCAAATAAAAGCTCAATTCCTCTTGTAGAGATGTAAAATCGTTGGCCTTTCTTTTTCATTTGTGCACTAGATTTTTGTGAGGAGCCCAGTGGCCAAACTCATTCTCTACTGATTCCACAGACGACTCGCTACCCGTTTCCATAGTATCATCTGCAACTGTTATTTCAGTACGTAAAAACTTTATAACTGGAGACAACGCTAATGGGTCTTTGAAATGAATTATCTTGAATCTCGGGTCGAGTAATGTTGATGCAGCTAGCAAAATGGAATGTTCGATGTAGCCAAATCTAGGATCAAACTGATTTAACTCGACATCTTTTAATTTTTCAGCGACTGGCTGTTTAGCTGTTATTCTCACTATTTGTTCCCGACTCACTTGACTTCTGACTCAAATATGAAAAAGTTTTTAGCATCGCTACACATTTTTATTTTTCTTCATCGTACATTTTATAAATGTGAGCCTTGATGGTATTTCTTGTTGGGACTTTGTAAAGAGGAAAATGTTGCCTCATGAAACTTAAGAAGCCTTTACCTTTTGAAAAATAAATGAACAAAAAGCGTCGTTAATTATCAATTTGTTTTGTAATGTATTTTAATATATAGTACCTTCAACAAAGTCAAAAGTTAGATTATCCTTGATAACCATTTCCACTATTCCTTGCTGTAACTTTTGGTTCTTTGAGCCATGAAGCGAAAAGTTTTCAATATTTTGGAAGACTAGAAATGAGAGGCTGAGGATTTTTACTGCTTATTGCTGCTGAAGTTTGGCCCCTCACTCAAAAAGCTTTCATTAATTGGTTTGCTGCTGCAACTCAGCATTTCAATCATGGTGTCAGTGTCATCATCATTTAGGGAAACATTGTCTTTACTCCTAGATTGCAGAGTCTAATTTGTACACATGTATTTATATACATATAACTAAAAGAAATTTAAAATGTAATACCGATTGCTCCAACTTACCACCAATTTGCAGGCTACAGTTGTATGCTTTAATTTTAAATGCTGCAGCATATTTGATGTGTTATTAAAAAATTTAAAATTTTTCCAGCAAAGTTGGCATTTAACGTAGTTATTGCTTATTTTATTAAAAAAAATTTCAAATTTCCTCACTTCGCTTTTAACTGGCGCCATTGTTCTTCAAACAACTGAACGTAAAATGCGTTTGACTTAACTGTAAATGCAGTGTCACCAGACAGTCATTTGTTGATATTAAGCTACGTTGACATATTAGAATTTAACTATGTTTACACCGATTAATTTAATCAAATGATTAATCGTTGCCATCCCTTCTCACAACACATTTATGCAGAATTTACTTGTCAAGCACTCGTTGCCAACAGGCATAATTCACGGTCCTACAACATTGCGGCTTATAAACTCAGTAAAATAACCACAAATACTTCACCAAATTGTGGCAATAATCAAACAATTGCCTGATTAGTAATGGTAAACCTCAAGCAACTTTGGTTGTACCTAATTTAATACCCACTAGAAATTGTGGGTACATGATTGGCATATGGGCAAATATGTTTCAGATATGTGCAAATGTTTCTACAAGAAACTAGTTTTATATGTAATATAAGACACGATATAGGTAGCGATAAATATTTCGACAATGCATCATTTGCCTCATCTCCAGTCCATTATTGTAGTCTCATATGCCGCCAACTTCTTAAAATTTCCTTTCACATTGCAAAACAATACAATTTTATTTTTATAAGAAAATCACATTCATTAAATACGTCAATTAAAACAAAACAATTTATAAAGTCAACCGCAACATTGTAAATGTCAAGGCGAGAACAAAAACTCTGCTGACACGCCAAGTTTAACATTCAAACACACATGGGCTGGTGTTTACATGTTTTGCAGCGAAGGTGGTGAGGCTTATGTGAATAATCGTAAGCCATGGCGTATATGTGACAAATCACGCTCAACATTGAATAGATGATATACATGCACCTGTGAAAATATTCAGCGTTGCGGTTTCATGAAATGAATTTGTAGTAAACAATGCCGGCACGAATAAAAATAGAACGGACTGTGGCGAATTATGGGTAAAATGGGTATGGGTGAAATATGAAACCAGTAGTATCCTTCACAAATACATCATTTGACTCAGTTTGTCACGTTGATTATTTATATATTTTGTAGAGTCTCCGATGTTTCTTTCTGGCAAATATAATACACCCTGCTCAGTGTATGAAAAAGAAATATGGACGGATTACAATGTAGTTTTGTATGAGAGAACTGTCCTCTAAAGAGAATTTACATGCCTTCCAACAACGAAGTAAACGAAGAACGAGGTTTGATCCAAGTTTTAGAAATATTTCTCAAGTCCTCCCGTGGCATGCTAAGTCTTCTTTTCCTGTGCCATACGCATGAAGAAAAGTAGTTGAATTTTTGATTAGAAGTTGACGTTTCCAGTACTCATCTGTGGCTGTAAGTGTGTATATACTATTTCTGGACCTATTTAATAAATCATTGGATCTATTTTTGTCATACTTGGGTCATAACTGTTTTATTATCTTGTAAGATGTTTTTGATTTCCATCTGCTCTGAACTATTTGTGCAAATTGCATATAATATTTATTTTTGATTGTTCCCATCGGGCGTGAATAACCTCCAACTATGATTATGCCTGTGATTGCCATATCGTCTGCTTTTTCGTGGCCAAAAATGTTGTTATGACCTGGAATCTAAATTATGCATAAGGCGATTTGTTTATTACTGCCTTGGGTATCAGTATATGGTTGCTTTCCATGTCCTCCCTAATTTTTCCGCTTGCAAGGTGCTGGCTGAGTTCAGTAAATTAATGGAAACAGAGATGTCAATATAATTAGATTTTGGACCCGGTGGTATAGATAAAGGTAGTACATTCCTCCGCTACCTCTTTTCTCTATTCCCGGCTAGAGGTTAAACAGTTAGCATCTACTCTGGTAATATGTTGAATATTTTCAAATTGATATACATATTTTTATTTAATAAAGTTGCTTAACTCAAATGCCCAAAAACGTAGTTTTTTTTATTCATTTTATAACAGTTAAAATCCTACTATGATAGCCATAAAAATTTAATATATTTTGCAAACTTCTTTAGTAACTTACATTCTTTCGGTTTTTGCACAACTTTTCGTGATCTGCTGCGCAGAGAAAGTGTTAACAATGCAGTTCAAACTAACCATTTAACAACACTCTAATAAAATATTGAAGCAATCGTCTATTTAGCATCTTACTTGCTTAGAAGTAAACATAACAAAATCACATTTCAGCTGCAAGTGGCTTGCGATTTGCGAAGTAAATCCCTTCCCAAGAGATTATCCAGTTGAGCAAAGTAAACAAAAAAGCAACTCACGAAAGCGGAACTAAATTGCAGCACTTGATTACAATTGCTGTCAAAAGTTGATCTGCCGGAAAGATGGTTAGGAGATGACTATGAACAGATAAGTAGAGAACGTGGCGAAATTGTTAAATTTGCTCTTTAGTCTTCAAAATAATTGTCGAGAGTAGAAAAGTTAAATATAAAAGAAAATTGTTTGCGCCAAAGGCAAAGGGAAATAATGAAACCGAAAGCTTTAAAATTAATGAGGTGTATTGAAATAATTGGCAAATATTTACTATCTTGTAATTTGTCACATTCTACTTACTATTTAACTCTCCCGAATGTAATTACAATCGTTAATTAGTCAAATCAACAATTAGTCATAGCGGCTATTTTACTTTATCTAAGGATTGTGAACAAATGATTAGACGTTCTTCAACAAAAGACGTTAGGCTGAAAAATGAGTTATCACATTCTCATAATTACATGTAGTAACATACTTTTGGTTTTACTAAAAATATTGAAACAATTTTACAGTAATAAATTCATTGCTATTTCATTCTGAATTCTAAGAGTGAAAAACGAATTTCTTAGCAAAAATTTCTCTATTTGCCTGCTTTAGCTCATAGTTCGTGAAATTCACAAATATTTGCACTTTATCTTAGCTATTCAAACGATTTAAAAATGCCGCTGATATTGGTTAATGGCAATTTCAATTTAAAGAAGCAATTTCGTATCAATCATATTTTAATCAGTAAAGTTCGCCATTTCATTGTGGAGAGATATGCGATCCAATAACGAGTCGAAATCATTAAGGAATTTACTACTGAAATTCGGAGTTAGTGGCCTCAAGTATAAGAGCGCTACGTCTAATTTATGGTCGTCATAATCGTCCTTTCAGATCAACAATTGAGAGTCTAGTGAAAAAATTTGAATCCACAGGCACAGTATAAAATTTCATGTGTAGTGAGGCAAAGAAGTGCCCGTAGTGTCGCGAACTTTGTTGCCACTAGCGCAAAAATTGAGGCAGACCCAAATCAGTCTTTCACGTATCGTTCTAAAGCCTTGTAACGTAGTTGTGGCGAATTTTGACTCATCCAGTCGCTGCTAAATGTGATAGGGGGAACCGCGGCCTCCGACGCGCTATTTATAAGCACGCTCCCGTCGCCCGGAACTACGTCCCGCAATTTTTAAATCTATGATATCTTCCAAAATATTCATTTAAGTCATATGCTGTAAAAGGCCATATATATCTATATTAAATCAACAATGTATTTAGGGTATCTAATTGCAGTACGATTAATGCTGTACCGGTTAAAATCGCTTCGAAAATGAGCCATTATTTGCCGTAAAAAGTAAATGACAAGAAAATTTTATTGTGCGATATCCATAATAGATAGATATACACCAACGCGGAGTTTTCTGTAGACCTTTTCAATGTGTACAATACTTAGTACATTATTTTGATAAATATCGTAGAGTTCAGCAGGCGTTTTCAATGTAAGCGAAAAAAGCGAAAACCTCACAAATAATAATATTTATCCACTATTTAATGGATGTTATTATAGCTGTTGAAGGAATACTCCTTACACCGAATTTATTGTTTTTTTTATATTATTTTAATTAAAACTTAAGAAGCTTCCTTTGAAAATTCATCGAAATGGCCTTCAATAAACCTACTACTACTCCTCCTTCGTCCCTTCTAGTCACGGACATCGATCTCAGAGTGAACTATTTCTTATATTTAATAATACATTGTATATTGCTTTCACAAAAACTATCTGACATCAATTTTTGTATACTTTTGCATAAAAATTAATTTTCACCTTGCCAAGTAAAATTTATTGTATTGGTAAGTGATTCGCAATTGCTCCGATGAAAGGTTAATCTATTAGCAGATTATTTTGTATATCAAATTAATCCCTCCCTTAAGCCCGCCGATATTGTATTGCTTTAATATAGTTTTTTGCACGGTCCAAGAGCAAGTCGAACGAGTTTTTATCTCGTTGGGCGGTATGGCCGCCAGTATGCCGGTGCATGGCCTTTGAATAGCTTCTACGTCTGCATAACGCTTCCCTTTCATAGGCAAATGCATTTTCCCGAAAAGGAAGAAGTCGCACGGTGCCATTTAAGGTGAATACGGGGAGTGGTTAATGGTTAAAATGTGATTTTTGGTCAAATAATTTGTCACAAGCGTCCTTCGAATGTTGGATTCTGAGCAATTTTTTGGGCGTCAGTCAATTTGTGCGGAACAAACCGTGCACACACCTTTCGTAAGCCTAAATGTTCGGTCGAAATGCGATAAATCGATGTTTTGGAGATGTTCAATTCCATCTCCATGAATTTCAAGGATGATTTTGGCTAATTTTTGATGAATTCACCACAGTTTCGATGGAATTTCCGGAGATCACGGATTCTGACTGGCCCACATGTTGATCGTCATTTATGTCCTCACAACCTCTTTGAAAACGTTGAAACCACTCGTGCACTCTGCTACGGGATAGGCAATAATCGGAATAAACTTTTTTCATCAATTGAAACATTTCGGTGAAAGTTTTACCAATTTTAATACAAAACTTGGTGTTGGCTCTTTGTTCAAAGCTCATTTTCGCACCGATAACACAAACATACTGACACTTAAAACGTAATAACATGACTTTTAAACAATGAAATATCATGAAATTCTCACTGGATAATCGACAAAGATAGCAGATTCTAACGCATCCGTCGACATACAGATGGCGCCACCAGAGGGCGCTAAATTCAAAAAGTCCTGTTTAGTTTGGAAAGCACTTTGTACATAACTTACCGCCGGTGGAATAATCAGCATATCTGAAATATAGCTGTAATCAATGAAAAATATGTTACAGATGGAAGAAGAAACCAGCTAGTTACCGTTTTCTTTTGTTTTCATAGTTATAAGTACTTGTAGTAACTGCGAATGGCTTTTTGATCAGCAGAACTTTGTCGATCAAGTTGAAATGGTGTTAGAACCTAAAAATGTTAATGCAATGTTACCGTCAAGGAAGAGCGCTATAGAGTCATGATTAATGATTTTTCCGTGCCTAATTTGGAGGATGTTGATGAGGACGACCTTTCGATGCTATACTGCTAACATAACAATCAATTTATTGAAGGGAAATTATGCTGATCCTTTTAAAAATACTGGACTATTTTTTATGGGGTTATGTAAAGTCACTTGTCTACATAGATAAGCCTGATGTTATTGACAACCTTTAAGAGATTACTTGGCGCGTTATTGCTAAAAGCTGTCCATCATATATGTAGTATATATGTAATAGACTTAAATAATGGCTAAGTAAAGCTTAATTAAAAAGCGTATATGGGACTAATTGCAGAAATTACATTGTTGGGTAAATGAGAACTTTAACAAGGTAGGGCTACCTGTATGTTCTGGTGTAACCCAAACTTTTAATACTCTCACAACTTGTAGGGATCAAAGCCACGTAAAACTCATTTTGAATTGCAATAGTATATGTGACAGATTGGGCAATATTTTCGGTAAAATCTTCGCAATAGGAACTGGAATCTACATATTCGGTATCTGGGAGCTTGGATAGTGCTGGTCTGACTTGGACAAATTATAGTCATAAGGTAGTTCACGCCAAAGGCAGTATTCGTGTCAAGTTTTATCCCGATACACTGAATGTTTCTTGATTTGTTCACCAGAAAGTGGAAGATGGGATTTAAAGTCCGATTTCCCCCGTTTTCACCCGGTAAACTAGAAATGTTAGGATAATACTTACCGAATTTGGTGGAAATCGGTCAAGTAGGACCTGAGATAGGTTTTCACATAAATTAAGATGGTATCACGCCCGACGTCCAAATTTGACCTATTAATACTTTTAAACCATCAGAGGTGTAAAATTGTATGTTTCTGACGCATGTATTTATAGATTTATCACAGTTTTAGTAGTTTTTGATCGTACCGTTATATGGGAGTGGGCGGGGTTATCATCTGATTTCATTTCTTTTTACAAAATTGGTAAGGGTTCGTAATAACCGAATTTTATTATTGAATAGTTTGGAATATGTGTAAACTAATCCTCTTAGAGGGCGTGGCCAGGTGCATTCTTTTTTTTTAATTTTTAGCCCACAGGGTCACCTTGCTACTGCGATCCACTGTGCCAATTACAGTCCTATATTGTAGTTTACTGCGTAGTTATAATACATTATACGTTTTCGATTAATGGAGTGGCAGGAGTTCGATTACGCTCATACGCGAATACGTCTTTCCATGTTTGTCAAGGAGCCCGTGTGTTTCGTTACGACATCTCAATTTCTACTCAAACAATATCTCGAAATTAAGCTCGTATCCCCATCCTGACTATTT
>CM050325.1:2128107-2143489 GCA_027475135.1 Bactrocera correcta
CAGATACTAACGCACCAGTCGACATAAAGATGGCGCCATCAGGGGGCGCTAAATTCAAAAAAGTACTCTTTACTGTAGAAAGCACCTTGCATGTGTTTTGTTCATGATATGTTTAGCAAATTGAAAATGTTAGGGAAGTTTAATAATATTTTTTATAAGGGTTGTTTTATCTGTCCTATGCTTAAGTCTTTAAAACTACGCAACAGATTTTAATGCGGTTTTTTTTAATAGATAGAGTGATTGAAGATGAAGGTTTACATGTATAATAACATACATGAACAAATTTTCAAATAATGGCTAATTTTCGAAGCGATTTTAACCGGTACAGCAATAATCGTTCTGCAATTAAATACCTTAAATACATTGTTGTTTTAATATAGATATATATGGCCTTTTACAGCATATGATTTAAATGAATATTTTGGAAGATATCATAGATTTAAAAATGGTGGTACGTAGTGTTGCGGTGTACCGGGTGACAGGAGCGTGCTTGTAAAAAGCGCGTCAGAGGCTGCGATTCCCCCTATCACATCTAGCAGCGATTGGCTGAGTCAAAATTCGCCACAACTACGTTACAACGCTTTAGAACGATACGTGAAAGACTGATTGGGGTCTGTCTCAATTGATGCGCTAGTGGCAACAAAGTTCGCGACACTACGGGCACTTCTTTGTCTCACTACAACATGAAAATTTTATACTGTGCTGTGGATTCAAATTTTTTCACTAGATGGTCTGACAGGACGATTATGACGACCATAAATTAGACGTAGCGCTCTTAAAGTTGAGGCCACTAACTCCGAATTTCGGTGGTAAATTTTTAATGATTTCGACTCGTTATTGGATCGTATATCTCTCCACAATGAAATGGCGAACTTTTCTGGTTAAAATATGATTGATACGAAATTGCTTCTTTAAATTGAAATTGCCATTAACCAATATCAGCGGCATTTTGAAATCGTTTGAATAGCTATAGTAAAGTGCAAATATTTGTGAATTTCACGAACGATGAGCTAAAGCAGGCAAATAGAGAAAATTTTGATAAGAAATTCGTTTTTCATTCTTAGAATTTAGAATGAAATAGCAATGAATTTATTGCAGTAAAATTGTTTCAATATTTTTAGTAAAACCAAGAATATGTTATTACGTGTAATTATAAGAATGTGATAACTCATTTTTCAGCCTAATGTCTTTTGTTGAAGACCGTCTAGTCATTTGCCCACAATCCTTAGATAAAGTACAATGGCCGCTATGACTAATTGTTGATTTGACTAATTAACGATTGTAATTACATTCGGTAGAGTTAAATAGTAAGTAGAATGTGACAAATTACAAGATAGTAAATATTTGCCAATTACTTCGGTACACCTCATTAATTTTAAAGCTTTCGGTTTCATTATTTCCTTTTGCCATTGGTGCAAACAATTTTCTTTTATATTTAACTTTTCTACTCTCGAAAATTCTTTTGAAGACTAAAGAGCAAATTAAACAATTTCGCCACGTTCTCTACTTATCTGTTCATAGTCATCTCCTAACCATCTTTCCGGGGCAGATCAACTTTTGGCAGCAATTGTAGTCAAGTGCTGCAATTTAGTTCCGCTTTCGTGAGCTGCTTTTTTGTTTACTTTGCTCAACTGGCAAATCGCAAGCCACTTGCAGCTGAAATGTGATTTTGTTACGTTTACTTCTAAGCAAGTAAGATGCTAAATAGACGATTGCTTCAATGTTTATTAGAGTGTTGTTAAATGGTTAGCTTGAACTGCATTGTTAACACTTTTTCTGCGCAGCAGATCATGAACAGTTGTGCAAAGACCGAAAAAGTATAAGTTGCTAAGGAAGTTTGCACAACATATTAAATTTTCATGGCTATCATAGTAGGGTTTTAACTGTTATAAAATGAATAAAAAAATTACGTTTTTGGGCATTTGAGTCAAGCAACTTTATTAAATAAAAAAATGTATATCAATTTGAAAATATTCAACATATTACCAGAGTAGATGCTAACTGTTTAACCTCTAGCCGGGAATAGAGAAAAGAGGTAGCGGAGGAATGTACTACCTTTATCTATACCACCGGGTCCAAAATCTAATTATATTGACATCTCTGTCTCCATTAATTTACTGAACTCAGCCAGCACCTTGCAAGCGGAAAAATTAGGGAGGACATGGAAAGCAACCATATACTGATAGCAAGGCAGTAATAAACAAATCGCCTTATGCATAATTTGGATTCCAGGTCATAACAACATTTTTGTCAACGAAAAAGCAGACGATATGGCAATCACAGGCATAATCATAGTTGGAGGTTATTCACGCCCGATGGGAACAATCAAAAATAAATATTATATGCAATTTGCACAAATAGTTCAGAGCAGATGGAAATCAAAAACATCTTACAAGATAATAAAACAGTTATGACCCAAGTATGACAAAAATAGATCCAATGATTTATTAGTCCAGAAATAGTATATACACACTTACAGCCACAGATGAGTACTGGAAACGTCAACTTCTAATCAAAAATTCAACTACAGGGTAGGCCATTTAAAGTTGACCCATTTGTTTCTAAAAAAAAAGAACAAAAGAAAACAATGTTTTTTGTTCATTTCAAAAATAATTTATTTTGGTCCAAGGGGATTTGTTTCAGCTAATATTTAAAAATTAGATCGCGTAAATGGGCACCTTTAGCTTTGACAGCTAAATGCACTCTTTTTTCGACATTTTCCATGACTTTGGCCAATGTTTCGGATGATATGGCGGCTGTTTCACGTCGAATGTTGGCTTTCAGTTGAGCTAAGGTCTTTGGCTTATTAGCGTATACCTTGGATTTCAAATAACCCCACAAATAAAAGTCTGGTGGCGTCAAATCTGGTGATCTCGGTGGCCAGTCAACATCACCATTTTTCGATATCAATCGCCCGGGGAAAAATGGTCGCAATAAATTGATTATTGGTCGAGCAGTATGGCATGTAGCCCCGTCCTGTTGAAACCAGAAGTTATCCATGTCATTTTCGCGAATAATGGGTATCACAAAATCTGTTATCATGGCTCGATAACGCTCACCATTGACTGTTGTCGTGGCTCCATCATCGTCTTCGAAAAAATACGGTCCGATGATCATATTCGCGCAAACACCGCACCAAACTGTTACTTTTTGGTCGTAAAGAGGCTGTTCTTCAATTAATTGAGGATTTTCGGTGGCAAAAAAATCGGCAATTTTGCTTGTTTACGTCTCCATTCAACGAGAAATGTGCCTCGTCTGACATGATGAGTTTTCGCCAAAAGTCAAGTTCGTTTTCAGCCATTTCGATGGCCCATTTGCGAAAATTAAGGCGTCGCGGATAATCAGCTGGGTTTAGTTTTTGTGCCATTTGAATTTTATATGGAAACATCTTCAAATCTTTATGAATTATGCGTCGGAGAGTGGTGCGAGAGATGTCTAATTCCTGAGAGCGGCGATAACTCGATGTCGATGGAGTCTCCTCAATACTGGCTCGTACAGCTTCGATATTTTCATCAGAACGTCTTGTGCGTTGTCTGGATGCATGACTGGCATTACTGAGATTACCGGTGTTCACAAATTTTGCATATAAAGACTTAATTGTGTTCTTAACTGGAGCACTTTTCACTTTATTTTTTTTGCGAAACGCACGTTGAGTTAACACAATTGAAAAGTTATTTTGAATATAAAGCTGAACAATTTTCAGCGCGTTCTTTTGGAGTGTACTGTTCCATGGTATAAATTGTCTTCGAATGACGCTTCTAACGCGGTATGACATTAGCCGATTTGTCAGCGCTGTTAAAAGTTACAGCGTTGCCAGATGGGTCAACTTTAAATGGCCTACCCTGTACTTTTCTTCATGCGTATGGCACAGGAAAAGAAGACTTAGCATGTCACGGGAGGACTTGAGAAATATTTCTAAAATTTGGGATCAAACTTCGTTCTTCGTTTACTTCGTTATTGGAAGGCATGTAAATTCTCTTTAGAGGACAGTTCTCTCATACAAAACTACATTGTAATCCGTCCATATTTCTTTTTAATACCCTGAGCAGGATGTATTATATTTGTCAGAAAGAAGCATCGGAGACTCTACAAAATATATATCTAAATGATCAACGTGACAAACTGAGTCAAATGATGTATTTGTGAAGGATACTACTATTTTCATATTTCACCCATACCCATTTTCCCCATAATTCGCCACAGTCCGTTCTATTTTTATTCGTGCCGGCATTGTTTACTACAAATTCATTTCATGAAACCGCAACGCTAAATATTTTCACAGGTGCATGTATTATATATCATCTATTCAATGTGGAACATGATTTGTCACGTATACGCCATGGCTTACGATTATTCACATAAGCCTCACCACCTTCGCTGCAAAACATGTAAACACCAGCCCATGTGTGTTTGAATGTTAAACTTAGCGTGTCAGCAGAGTTTTTGTTCTCGCCTCGACATTTACAATGTTGCGGTTGACTTTATAAATTGTTATGTTTTAATTGACGTATTTAATGAATGTGCTTTTCTCATAAAAAAAAAATTGTATTTGTTTGCAATGTGAAAGGAAATTTTAAGAAGTTGGCGGCATATGAGACTGCAATAATGGACTGGAGGTGAGACGAATGTTGCATTGTCCAAATATTTATCGCTACCTATATCGTGTCTTATATTACATATAAAACTAGTTTCTTGTAGTAACATTTGCACATATCTGAAACATATTTCCCCATATGCCAATCATGTACCCACAATTTCTAGTGGGTATTACGTACAACCAAAGTTGCTTGAGGTTTACCATTACTAATCAGGCAACTGTTTGATTATTGCCACAATTCGGTGAAGTATTTTTGGTTACTTTACTGAGTTTATAAGCCGCAATGTTATAGGGCCGTGAATTATGGCTTTTGGCAACCAGTGCTTGACAAGTAAATTCTGCATAAATGTGTTTTGAGTAGGAATGGCAACGATTAATCATTTGATTAAATTAATCGGTGTAAACATGGTTAAATTCTAATATGTCAACGTAGTTTAATATCAACAAATGACGTCTGGTGACACTGCATTTACAGTTAAGTCAAACGCATTTTACGTTCAGTTGTTTGAAGAGCAATGGCGCCAGTTAAAAGCGAAGTCTGGAAATTTTTTAGATAAAATAAGCAATAACTACGTTAAATGTCAATGTTGCTGCAAAAATTTTAAAAATTTTTTAATAACACATCATATACGTTGCAGCATTTAAAATTAAAGCATGCTGTAATCTGCATATTGGTGGTAAGTTGGAGCAATCGGTATTACATTTAAAATTTCTTCTAGTTATATACAAGGGCTGCTATATATATTTCTGGCCTAATAATGAAAATAGGCATATTTATCAACGAAAATGTTTTTTTTTTCGTTGGATTTGGCTCGTCTTGGTCGATTGCTGTTTTGTTTCGGGCTCATACGCATAGATCCATCATTCGTCACCTGTGACGATCTTATAAACGTCTTTAAAGCACCGCGGTCGTATTTTTTCAGCATTTCTTTACACCAATCTACACGAGCCTTTTTTTGAGCGATTGTCAAAATTTTGCGGGATCCAACGAGAACAAATCTTTTCTACGGCCAGGTGTTCATGCAATATCGAACGTATGCTGGTGGGAGAAATGCATATTCATGCCTCTATCTGAAGGTATGTTACATGACGGTCTTGCATTATCAGTTCACGTACGGCATTGATGTTTTCTGGCACAACAGCTGTTTTTGGACGACCTTCACGGAATTCGTCTTTGAGCGAGCGTCGGCCACGATTGAATTCATTGTAACAGTTTTTCACAGTGCTATAGGATAGTGCTTCATAGCCATACAAAGATTTTAGTTCATCGATGCACTCTTGTCGTGATAATCCACGTCGAAAGTTGTGAAAAATGATCGCACGAAAATGTTCACAAGTCAATTCCCTTTTTTTACCGAGTTGAATTTTTTAATTCCCTGTAAATAAAACAATTCACGATTAAATGACAAAACATTCCGAGTGATGTTATGCTAAAAAATGTCAAACTTTCCATTGGAAATGTCAGATTGCACCTGGCAACACTTAGTGTTGCCTAGTCCAGAAATATATATAGCAACCTACGTGTATATATGTGTACAAATTAGACTCTGCAATCTAGGAGTAACGACAAAGTTCCCCTAAGTGATGATGATACTGACACCATAAGTTGTAGCAGCAAACCAATTAATGAAAGCCCTTTGAGTGAGGGGCCAAGTTTCAGTAGCAAGAAACCGAATGAAAGCAGCATGGGAGAGCTACCCAGCTATAGCAGTAATAATCCTCAACCCCTCATTTCTAAAGTCTTCCAAAATATTGAAAACTTTTCGCTTCATGGCTCAAAGAACCAAAAGCTACAGCATGGAATAGCGGAAGTAGTTATCAAGGATAATCTACCTTTTGACTTTGTTGAAGGTACTATATATTAAAATACATTACAAAAAAAATTGATAATTAATGACGCTTTTTGTTCATTTATTTTTTAAAAGGTAAAGGCTTCTTAAGTTTCATGGGGGAACATTTTCCTCTTTACAAAGTCCCAACAAAAAATACTAACAAGGCTCACATTGATAAAATGGATTATGAAGAAAAAGAAAAATGTGTAGCGATGCTAAAAAAATTTTCATATTTGAGTTTAACGACAAATATCTGGACTGATGTAGAAATGAACAGCATGCTTGGTGTGACCATTCATTGTGTAAATGGGACGAAGCAATTTAATGGAACAATTGGCATTTATAAATTAACGGAAGCACATACTGCATCACATAAGTATTTCCGAAGTTCTCATTGCTGCTTTGAAAGACTTTCCTATTGACGAAAAACAAGTAATGGCTGTAGTGACCGACAATGGTGCAAACATCGTAAAAGCAGTACATCATTCATTTGGCAAACAACGCGATACTTCTTGTTTTGCACACACCCCCAATTTGGTGTGTGAAAACTCACTGAACTATTCTGAAGTAAATGCAGTTATTGTAACATGTAAAGAAACAGTTAAGTGACTAAAAAGAAGTGTTCAAGTTAATGATGATCTTCGAAATATGCAAGCTGCTGCCGGAGTAGCCGAAGGCAAAATGCTAAAGCCAATTTTGGACTTGAAAACACGTTGGAATTCGACCTTCTACATGCTTAGACGGTTCGTTAAACTATGTTCATATATGATAACATCTAAGGAAAAAGATGATATCATGGAAATAATTAGTATATTGAGACCATAGAGAACTAATTATAAATAATTAATCCACTTGTAAGAATCAGCACTGGCTACCAAGGCCTTCGGCTCTTAATACGAAGATTATGGTAAAAAGAAAATATTTAGTAAGGTTATTTAGTTGAATGTGGTGTTATATGTCTTTGATGTTAAACAGTTTAAGAAATTTATTAATGGAACTGATGTTATCACTATTTGTTGCTTTGAAAAGGTCGGAAGGTCTCTTATTCCCAACGGTTGATTTCCTTAATATATGCAGTGCAAGACATTCATCGATGAGGTGGATGACTGATTTGGTGGGAGCGTTGCAATGGTGACAGCTTGGTTGATCGGTCCCCTTAAGAATGTGGTTGTGAGTTCTTGTAGTGTGGCCTATTCTAAGACGAGTGAACGTCTTAATGTTGTGGCATGAGCAGTACGATGGGTAGATAGGTTTTACACCAGTTGGGTTTTGATCTCTGTAGTGATGCTGGTAGCTATTCCAGTCTCGGAGATGCCTATGATAGCAGTATTTTTATACCCTGAACAGGGTATATTAACTTTGTCACGACGTTTGTAACACCCAGAAGGAAGCGTCGGAGACCCTATAAAGTATATATATAAATGATCAGGATGTTGAGCTGAGTCGATTTAGCCATGTCCGTCTGTCTGTCCGTCTGTCCGTCTGTCCGTCTGTCCGTCTGTCCGTCTGTCTGTATATATACGAACTAGTCCCTCAGTTTTTAAGATATCCTTTTGAAATTTTGCAAACGTCATTTTCTCTTCAAGAAGCTGCTCATTTGTCGGAACGGCCGATATCGGACCACTATAGCATATAGCTGCCATATAAACTGAACAATCGGAATCAAGTTCTCATATGGAAAACTTTCGCATTTGACAATGTATCATCACCAAATTTGGTATGGATTATTTTCTAGGGAAAAAATGTAATATCCGAGAAAATAGTTCAGATCGGTTAACTATAACATATAGCTGCCATACAAACTGAACGATCGGAATCAAGTCCTTGTATGGAAAACTTTCACATTTGACAAGATATATTCACGAAATTTGGTATATAATATTTTCTAAGGCAAAAATGTAGTCTCCGAAGAAATTATTCAGATCGGTTGACTATAGCATATAGCTGCCATACAAACTGAACGATCGGAATCAAGTTCTTGTATGGAAAACTTTCGCATTTGACAATGTATCATCACCAAATTTGGTATGGATTATTTTCTAGGGAAAAAATGTAATATCCGAGAAAATTGTTCAGATCGGTTAACTATAACATATAGCTGCCATACAAACTGAACGATCGGAATCAAGTCCTTGTATGGAAAACTTTCACATTTGACAAGATATATTCACGAAATTTGGTATATATTATTTTCTAAGGCAACAATGTAATATCCGAAGAAATTGTTTAGATCGGTTAACTATAGCATGTAGCTGCCATACAAACTGAACGATCGGAATCAAGTCCTTGTATGGACAACTTTAACATTTGACGAGATATATTCACGAAATTTGGTATAGATTACTTTTTAAGGTAACAATGTAATCTCCCAAGAAATTGTTCAGAACGAGTTACTATAGCATATAGCTTCTATACAAACTGGACACATAGTTACTAACAGAAATGCACCTGTGAAGGGTATTTAGCTTCGGTGCAACCGAAGTTAACGTTTTTTCTTGTTTTATATGTTCTTTGATGTCTTTAGTATTAAAAAGAGGAAAGGACACCAACGGCTCTCAACTACCTTCTTTGGCATGTTTATTTGCTGTCTCATTGCCTTTTATACCAGCATGCCCTGGTACCCACATTATTTTTATGCTGTTTTCATGATGGAAGAGTGTGTCGCGTATATTCTGTATTAGCCATGAATTATTTGTTGAGTTTTGAAGTGCATCAATGGTTGATTTACTATCGCTACATATTATGTATATGTTTTTCTCCTGTTGATGAGGCGTATAGAACCGCTTTGTAAATTGCTGCAGCTCCTGCTGTAAAATCCGAACAATATGTTGGCAAAGCACCGACAGTAATAGCGACACCCTGATCGTTTGACACTGAAAACGTGGTAGTAGTATCCGTTTTCGACCCGTCGGTATATATGGGTTCCCATTCTGGTTTATAAGACTCAATAGCCTCGTTGAAGAGCAGGAAAAATTCGTTGGAGCTGGTTTTTAGTTTCTGGTGCTTTGACAGAGTGTTTATAAAAGTGGGAGTCAACCATTGTGGATGGTCAGGCTCGACGAGCAATTCGGGTGTGGATATTAAATTGAGGTCGTTGATCAGGGCTATGCATTGCATGTTGGGCTGTTTGTTCGATGCATTCCTCTTAGTTGTAGACGTCTTGAGGATGTTGAAAAGGTTTTGCTCCTATTATGGAGAATCCTAGGTAGAAGCATCATGGTATTATATGAAATAAGAATATAGTCTCCTGTATTTTATTGTATGTATTACTTCAAATATAGGCCATTTTCTCTTTCAGGATATGTCTGGAACTCTGTGATAGAGCATTATAATACAAGATTCGGCGCTGAAACTTGGTGGTGGTATTAATGCAATTTAGTATTAATTGAAAACCTTTAAATTAATCGATTAATTAATTTTTTTACCTTAACTACAATTATTTTTTATATCTCGCAATTAATCATTTGATTATTTAATCGATTAAAAAAAATTTTTGCCATCCCTAGTTGTGAAGTCCAGCAGAGTGGGACACACAACTTACTCGAAATTATTTTTGAAACATCATTTCCCCATGCTAGCTGTTTCTAAATGGGCACAATTTTTAGAGAACCAATTTTAAAAAGATCTAGTTTAGAGAAAAAAAGTTAATACAAATCTCACCAACTCAATTAGAGCAGAGAGATATAACAAGATTTAAGCGTAGTACGTATATATATGAGCATATGCAGGTTTACTATGCTATGAAACTAAGAGAGAAAAACTTTAACTACCTTGACTTTTTTGAAGTTCAAAGCCAAAAACGTCCAAGTTTGCAGTAATAGTGTTTACGTCACTTGGAAAATAGTCAATATGTTTGAAGCTTTTAGCTGTAAAAGTTTAAATAATTATAAATCGACTAATAAAAAATTTAATAACGTTTCTTTTATACTCTTGCAACAATCTTTATAACAGTTAGCGAGTTAGTTATAGAGTTATGTTCGGGTAGGCCAAAATAACCTTTTTCTTCTTCGCACTGAGAAAAATAGGGTTTTCGACAGGTTTGAGAGAGTCTATCCAAGTATAACCTTTTAACTCTACAGGGAATATCACGTTTTATAGATTTTATGGGAAATTGAATGTTCTGTATGTATGTATATTAAGGTGTTTTAACCTAATTCCTTAACAGGTATTAACGATTAAAGTTTGATTTGCTTACATCATTTTTTTCTTATTAATTTTAAAGTTTAAATAATTAGTTTTGAAATTGGATTATGATCTCACCTACCGTCCACGAAATGGTTATAGTAAAACCTACTAAAACTACTGGACATATAAATATCGAATATTTAGCTGAACACCCATATCTCGGAACTTGCAGTACTAATTTCAAATATTAATAATATTATGACCAAAATTTCCAGTCACCAGATACCTAATATATGGACGATAGTTCCTATTGCGAACTTTTTGGTCGTAAGATGGCACACACTGAAAACATTATTCGTGCAAATTTATATACCGTCATATTATTTGTTTTTTGATTTGTTTAGTGGAAATCGAATGAATCAAGTGGAATTTAAAATTGTGCTGTATGGGAAGCAGGTGTGACTGTTTTCTGATTTCGCTCATTTTCGCAAAGTGACATAGCAATATAAAAACAATGCCACGTACGAAATCTTGTTGAAATCAGTCAGTCGGGTCCCGAGATATGGGATTTTATCAAAAAGTGAGCGGTACGACGCCCATCACCCATAAAGCTTTATCATACCATTCCGGCGGCAAGTTTTTACGTCTCTGGTCCATTTAGTTACTGATTTATCGGGTTTTAGTGTTTTGAACAGTACCGTTATAAGGGGAGAAAACGGGATTTTCATCTGATTTCATCCATTTTCATATCGGTAAGACTTAATGCAGTATTCGCGCTGGGTGAATTTCATTTTTGTAACTTTAGCGTTTTAGGAGCTATAAAAATTATTCTTATTAGAGGGCGGGCCCACTCCCACTTTTTCAAGAAATTGTACCCACAGGTGCCCTTTGCTTCTGCGATCCTCGTGCCAAATTGCAGTTTTATATCTTAACTTAGTGCTTAGTTATGGCACATTATATTTTTTCGGTTAATGGCGATTTTTGGGCGTGGCAGTAATCCGATTACGCCCATCTACGAACTCGAACTTTTTTTGTACTAAGAAACCTGTGTAGCCAGTTTCATTAAAATATCTCAATTTTTACTCAGCTTACAGCTTGCACGCACGGACGGGCACGCAGTCAACCGGATTTCAGCTTTTCTCGTCAGCCTGATCATTTATATATAAATAACCTAAATAACCCTATATCTATCTCGATTAGTTTTAGGTGATAACAACCGAGTAGTAAATTTTCTACAAGCTGTGAGTTTTGCAATTTAAAATATTTTATTTTCATTGCCTTAAAAAATCGCGATAATTTTTTTTTTAGGTATTTGGAAGGGAAATATAGTATAGAATGTATGATATGTACATATATATAAAGTATGGCGGAGGGCTTTCCCGTTACAAGTATGAGCTCATACATTGAGAGATTTTCTTAAAGGCATATCAGAACCTACTTTTCAAGCAGAAACATATTAGTGTTTTTATCCACCCTTATATTATATACATATACATATGTAAACATTTTGTATGCTCAAAATTTGGAAAAGTAATTATTTTTCACTGTGTGAAATATCAGTAATTCTTCAATTCCATTGATTCTTTAGAATAAAACAGAGCCTCGGCGGTAGCTATAGTCGGCAGAATATTCGCATAGACAATAAGCGCATGGATTAATAAAGCAAGGACCAATGGAAACAATAGTTATTTTGTTTTGCAGAATAATAAGTATTCTATTCCCTTATAAATTCTTCGAATTGAGCTAACAGTATTTCCAACAACTTATTTATTTTATGTTAGTTCTGTAAGGTGGTGATAATTACTAAAGGAAGCTGAAAAAAGGAAAATCAATATACGTTTGACCAGAAAAATAAAAGAAATTACATCAAAATAGTGCTCTACTATCTATCATCCTTCGATTTTTAAAATAAGCCTAACTTTTTCTGTAGATTAAAACTGGCTCCAACTGCCTAGTCAACCAAAGTTTGTTAGCGTGCCATTTCTAAAGTTTCATTATATGAAAAAAATTAGTTACTATTTAGATTTCAGTAAACTTTCACAAGTCCATGTATACGGCGAAATATTTGCGCATTTTGTATAAAACAGCATAAATTTAATATTTATATAAAAAATTCACAGTGCAGGATAGAACTGCCAAGCAGTAGGAATCTTATTTTACATGTGTCTATGCCAAATAGACTTCCTGAATGAAAGAAGTCAGTGTCAGCGCCTGATAACATGATGGACTATGATGTAGGTGTGAAAAGGAAACCAACAGACGGCAAATATCAGCACCACACCCATCATCATTTTCACAACCTGCAAAGCCGAGACCTTAAAATAAATGATAAATGATAGTAAAGTGATCAATCTTCTTATGAGCAGGTAGTAGCATAAATTCAACATAAATATCAAACATATTGTTTCGTAAAGCGACATATTTTTAAAGCTAAAACTAAAAATAATAAAGTATAATAAAATAAATTAATAAAATATTATGTATTAATTATATAGTTTTTGATTATACAAAAATACTTACCCCAGTATTAATATTTAACATACTCATCTTAATCTGTTTTCAGTTAACAAAATGAATTATACTTATTTTTTGTAATCAAACTTCAACTTATTTTTTTAAAAACAAATATGTATCATATTGGTCGAAATAAATCGAAATTTCGAAATTTCCAAAACGGAAGCGAGCGAACCATTGCTGTACTACACGAACTGATAAAGCGTCGTCTCCGTAAACTTCAGAAATTTCTTTGGTGGATTGCGTAGCATTCTTCCCTATTTTATACAAAAATTTCAAAATTTAGCGAATTTCTTCATTATTTCCAATCATTTTTGAACAGCTGTAACTTTTTTTCAACTTCCTTGAATTTAATTTTGTTTTGGATGAATGAAGCTTTAAATCTCACTTTTCCAACACTATATGTTTTAACACAATGCGATTGTCAGCACTGGCGATGTACCACAGCAACGACATCTATTTAGAAAACACGAAAAAACTTTGACTTCCCAATATAATATACATACATATTTGTATCTTCTTTCTGGATACAAAGTTGTGAAAGTAGCAACTTTGTAATTTCTATGCTTCCTAAGTAATAATTTGTTCAATGCTTAGCTACTTTGTTTATTTTAACAGACTGCAAGTTCATTCTGACATAATATGTCCATATCTTTTAAATATCCGCCTCTTTCCCGCTTTTCTCAATAAAACTCCCTATTCAGATATAAATTTAGATTTCTCCTGTTTACAGTAAGGAAAACCTTTCATATAGTATATTACATATCTATTAGTATTTGTACACAACTAAAAAGTTAAAATATTTTTCTAATAAAATATTCTATGTTTGGCTTTATACTGTTCATCGGTCAACGAGTTATTTTAGTAGGGAAAATGTTCTTTCAGCTAACTTTAAGCGCTTTGTGTTGATCAATATGTGTGATATTTTAAAGAAATCAAGTGGACATGCTTAACTTAGCGTATTGAGGTTAACTTTGACCTAGATCTTTTGTTAAAGCTTATATCCTCAACATTACGTCTTTCGATTCTTTGGTTGATTTTTGCTTGGAATACTTTCACTTTATATCACATATTTCAAACTTCAGTAACATATGTTCATTTTAATACAAATATTTCGGATACAAGGTACAATAAAGTCATAAAAAATATTTAAAAGAAGCGTAATCCATTCACAATTTCATCGAAAATATTGAATTGATTTGCAATAATTGTAAATAATATATGGTATCATTCGAGCTAAGTTCTTCCTTGTATATTGCCTACACTTTGAAGTGAACATTTTTTTAAAGATTTACTTAAGTAAATAAATAAATTATTTTCCAATAACTTTTCATTTATAAACAAACAAACACATGCATGCGCGCAATGTATTGGCAACAATTATATGAATGTGTAAACAAAAAGATTTAGCAGATTTGTTTCAAAATTATGTATATATACAAACCTGATAATACAAATCATAAATACACATATTAGAAATACCATACCCACTTCTATCATAAAATGTATAAAATCATTCTATATAAGCTGAGAAAAGATTTCGCTGAAACAAATATGTATGTATTTCTGTATCGACTGTGATATGTGGGCTTAGCAATGGTTTGAGTAATCCCTAAATGAATATATAAATGTAAGGAAATATATAAACAATCCCTCATTCCGTCCAAAATAATTGTAGTAGTTGTTAAATATGGTTACACTGTTAAGCCACTCGAGATTCTTATTTTTTTAGAAAGTCTAGAAATAAAAGGCTTTATTTGATTTTATTTATCTAGATTTAGCTTGGAATATACCTATTAGAACCAAATGCATTGTATTTTCTGATGAAATATTTTCTTTTCGTATAATTGCCTTTCTGTCAAATTTTTGCCAACTACATCACTGCCGACTAAATGTTTTCACCACATTTTAATATTTGCTGTAGCAATATTGTTTTGACGCGTTAGGAGAGTAGGTAGGTCATAGCGTATACGCAACATCAAACAATAATAATAATTCTGCTTTGCTATCAATTGGTTATATTATTCTTGGTCTATCTATATTAATAATGAAACAATGAATGGTTTTATTAGAACTCGAAGAACTTCTTATAATCTTTAAGAAAATAATTAAATAACTATAATAATTTCCAAAAAAAAAAACTTTCTTTGTGCCAAGGAACCGTCACTTCAAGCTTTATCAAGATATCTCATCCAATATCGTGCCGCAGCCACCGTGTTCGTCTGACTTGGCCAATTCTAAGTCAATTGAAGACATTAAACCTGAAAACTATTCCGGAAATTGACTTTAACAACTGTTTGGAGGATTGGAAAAA
>CM050325.1:2143989-2159442 GCA_027475135.1 Bactrocera correcta
TAGACTTCAGTGCGTTAAAGAAGGTTTATTAACTTAAATATGTTAAATCAGTTATCTGAAGCATTTCGATATCGATTGCGAAATATATATATACAAGAAAATCGACTTTATACCTAAATATAAGATTAGGGAATTCTTCCAAATGTACTGTCGTTAAGCCGCCATGGCTTTGTAACAACTTCAATACGTTAAAGAAGGTTAATTATTTTAAATATGTTAAACTTATGGTTTGAAGCATTTCGATATCGACTGCTTAATGCATATATACCAGAAAATCGACTTTATACCTAAATATGAGACTACGGAATTCTTCCAAATGTACTGTCGTTATGTCGCCATGGCTATATGCCAACTTCAGATCGTTAAAGAAGGTTTATTAACTTAAATATGTTAAACTTAAGAGATGAAGCATTTCGATATCGATTGCTAAATGTGTATATACAACAGAATCGACTTTTTACCTTAATAGAAGATTACGGAATTCATCCAAATGCACTGCCGTTATACCGTTATGGCTCTATGTAAACTTCAGTAAGATAAAGAAGGTTAATTAACTTAAATATGTAAAACTAATGATTTGAAGCATTTCGTTATCGATTAGTAAATGTGTGTATACAAGAAAACCGACTTTATACCTAAATATAAGACTACGGACTTCTTCTAAATGCACTGCCGTTATGCCGGCATGGCTTTATATCAACTTCAATACGTTAAAGAAGGTTAATTAACTTAAGTATGTTAAACTAATGATTTGAAGCATTTCGATATCGCTTGCTAAATGTGTACATACAAGAAAATCAAATTTATACCTCAATATAAGATTACGGAATTCTTCTAAATGCACTGTCGTTATGCCGCCCTGGCTTTATATCACCTTCATTACGTTAAAGAAGGTTAATTAACTTAAATATGTTAAACTAATGATTTGAAGCATTTCGATATCGATTGCTAAATGTTTATGTACAACAAAATCGTCTTTATACCAAAATATGTCAACTTCAGTTCGCTAAAGGAGGTTAATTAACTTAAATATGTTAAACCAGTTATCTGAAGCATTTCGATATCGATTGCGATATATATACATACAAGAAAATCGACTTTATACCTAAATATAAGATTACGGAATTCTTTCACATGTACTGCCGTTATGCCGCCATGGCTTTATATCACCTTCAATACGTTAAAGAAGGTTAATTATTTTAAATATGTTAAACTAATGGTTTGAAGCATTTCAAAATCGATTGCTAAATGTGTAAATAAAAGAAAATCGACTTTATACCTAAAAATAAAATTATAACTTTACGGAATTATTCTAAACGCACTGCCGTTATGCCGCCATGGCTTTATATTAACTTCAATACGTTAAAGAAGGTTAATTAACTTAAATATGTTAAACTAATGATTTGAAGCATTTCGATATCGATTGCTAAATGTGTATATACAAGAAAATCGACTTTATACCTAAATATAAGATTACGTAATTCTTCTAAATGCTTTGCCGTTATGCCGTTAAGGCGTTTGTGGACTTCAGTAAGATAAAGAGGGTTAGTTAACTTAAATATGTTAAACTAATGATTTGAAGCATTTCGATATCGCTTGCTACATGTGTACATACAAAAAATCAAATTTATACCTAAATATAAGATAACGGAATTCTTCTAAATGCACTGCCGTTATGCCGTTATGGCTTTATGTAGACTTCAGTAAGACAGAGAGGTTTAATTAACTTGAATATGTTAAACCAGTTATTTGAAGCATTTCGATATCGATTGCTAAATAAGCAAATACAAGAAAATCGACTTTATACCGAAATATAAGAATACGGAATTCTTCTAAATGCACTGCAGTTATACCGTTAAGGCTTTATGAAGACGTCAGTGCGTTAAAAAAGGTTTATTAACTTAAATATGTTAAAAATAATGATTTGAAGCATTTCGATATCGCTTTCTAAATGTGTATATACAAGAAAATCGACTTTATACCTTTGTATAAGCTAACGGAGTTCTTCTAGAAAGCTTTATTAACTTAAATATGTTAAACTAATGATTTAATGCATTTCGATATCGATTGCAAAATGAGTATATACAAGGAAATCGACTTTATACCTAAATATAAGATAACGGAGTTCTTCTAAATGCAGTGCAGTTATACCGTTAAGGCTTTATGTAGACTTCAGTGCGTTAAAGAAGGTTTATTAACTTAAATATGTTAAATCAGTTATCTGAAGCATTTCGATATCGATTGCGAAAAAATATATATACAAGAAAAAACGACTTTATACCTAAATATAAGATTAGGGAATTCTTCCAAATGTACTGTCGTTAAGCCGCCATGGCTTTGTAACAACTTCAATACGTTAAAGAAGGTTAATTATTTTAAATATGTTAAACTTATGGTTTGAAGCATTTCGATATCGACTGCTTAATGCATATATACCAGAAAATCGACTTTATACCTAAATATGAGACTACGGAATTCTTCCAAATGTACTGTCGTTATGTCGCCATGGCTATATGCCAACTTCAGATCGTTAAAGAAGGTTTATTAACTTAAAAATGTTAAACTTAAGAGATGAAGCATTTCGATATCGATTGCTAAATGTGTATATACAACAGAATCGACTTTTTACCTTAATAGAAGATTACGGAATTCATCCAAATGCACTGCCGTTATACCGTTATGGCTCTATGTAAACTTCAGTAAGATAAAGAAGGTTAATTAACTTAAATATGTAAAACTAATGATTTGAAGCATTTCGTTATCGATTAGTAAATGTGTGTATACAAGAAAACCGACTTTATACCTAAATATAAGACTACGGACTTCTTCTAAATGCACTGCCGTTATGCCGGCATGGCTTTATATCAACTTCAATACGTTAAAGAAGGTTAATTAACTTAAGTATGTTAAACTAATGATTTGAAGCATTTCGATATCGCTTGCTAAATGTGTACATACAAGAAAATCAAATTTATACCTCAATATAAGATTACGGAATTCTTCTAAATGCACTGTCGTTATGCCGCCCTGGCTTTATATCACCTTCATTACGTTAAAGAAGGTTAATTAACTTAAATATGTTAAACTAATGATTTGAAGCATTTCGATATCGATTGCTAAATGTTTATGTACAACAAAATCGTCTTTATACCAAAATATGTCAACTTCAGTTCGCTAAAGGAGGTTAATTAACTTAAATATGTTAAACCAGTTATCTGAAGCATTTCGATATCGATTGCGAAATATATACATACAAGAAAATCGACTTTATACCTAAATATAAGATTACGGAATTCTTTCACATGTACTGCCGTTATGCCGCCATGGCTTTATATCACCTTCAATACGTTAAAGAAGGTTAATTATTTTAAATATGTTAAACTAATGGTTTGAAGCATTTCAAAATCGATTGCTAAATGTGTAAATAAAAGAAAATCGACTTTATACCTAAAAATAAAATTATAACTTTACGGAATTATTCTAAACGCACTGCCGTTATGCCGCCATGGCTTTATATTAACTTCAATACGTTAAAGAAGGTTAATTAACTTAAATATGTTAAACTAATGATTTGAAGCATTTCGATATCGATTGCTAAATGTGTATATACAAGAAAATCGACTTTATACCTAAATATAAGATTACGTAATTCTTCTAAATGCTTTGCCGTTATGCCGTTAAGGCGTTTGTGGACTTCAGTAAGATAAAGAGGGTTAGTTAACTTAAATATGTTAAACTAATGATTTGAAGCATTTCGATATCGCTTGCTACATGTGTACATACAAAAAATCAAATTTATACCTAAATATAAGATAACGGAATTCTTCTAAATGCACTGCCGTTATGCCGTTATGGCTTTATGTAGACTTCAGTAAGACAGAGAGGGTTAATTAACTTGAATATGTTAAACCAGTTATTTGAAGCATTTCGATATCGATTGCTAAATAAGCAAATACAAGAAAATCGACTTTATACCGAAATATAAGAATACGGAATTCTTCTAAATGCACTGCAGTTATACCGTTAAGGCTTTATGAAGACGTCAGTGCGTTAAAGAAGGTTTATTAACTTAAATATGTTAAACTAATGACTTGAAGCATTTCGTTATCGATTGCTAAATATGTAAATACAAGAAAATCGACTTTATACCTGAATATAAAATTACGGAATTCTTCTAAATGCACTGCCGTTATGCCGCCATGGCTTTATATTAACTTCAATACGTTAAAGAAGGTTAATTAACTTAAATATGTTAAACTAATGATTTGAAGCATTTCGATATCGATTGCTATATGTATATATACAAGAAAATCGACTTTATACCTAAATAAAAGATAGCGGAATTCTTCTAAATGCACTGTCGTTATGCCGTTAAGGCTTTATGTAGACTTCAGTAAGATAGAGAGGGTTAATTAAATTAAATATGTTAAACTAATAATTGAAAGCATTTCAAAATCGATTGCTAAATAAATATAAATTTCGGTACGTTAAAGAAGTTTAATTTACTTAAATATGCTAAACTAATGATTTGAAGCATTTCGATATCGATTGCTTAAGGTGTATGTACAAGAAAATCGATTTTATACCCAAATATAAGACTACGGAATTCTTCCAAATGTACTAACGTTATGCCGCCATGGCTTTATATCACCTTCAATACGTTAAAGAAGGTTAATTACTTTAAATATGTTAAACTAATGGTTTGAAGCATTTCGATATCGATTGCTTAATGTTAACTTTACGGAATTATTCTAAATGCACTGGCGTTATACCGTTAAGGCTTTATGTAGACTGCAGTGAGCTAAAAAGCGTTTATTATCTTAATATGTTAAACTAATGATTTAAAGCATTTCGATATCGATAGCTAAATGCGTATATACAAGAAAATCGTCTTTATACCTAAATATGAGATTACGGAATTCTTCTACATGCACTGCCGTTATGCCGCCATGGCTATATGCCAACTTCAGATCGTTAAAGACGGTTTATTAACTTAAATATGTTAAACTTATGAGATGAAGCATTTCGATATCGATTGCATAATGCGTATATACAACAAAAACGGCTTTTTACCTTAATATAATATTACGGAATTCATCCAAATACACTGCCGTTATACCGTTATGGCTTTATGTAAACTTCAATAATATAAAGAAGGTTAATTAACTTAAATATGTAAAACTAATGATTTGAAGCATTTCGTTATTGATTGCTAAATGTGTATATACAAGAAAACCGACTTTATACCAAAATATGAGACTACGGACTTCTTCTAAATGCACTGCCGTTATGCCGCCATGGCTTTATGCTAACTTCAGTGCGTTAAAGAAGCTTTATTACCTTAAATATGTTAAAATAATGATTTGAGGCATTTCGATATCGCTCGCTAAATGTGTACATACAAGAAAATCAAATTTATACCTATATATAAGATTACGGAATTCATCCAAACGCACTGCCGTTATACCGTTATGGCTTTATGTAAACTTCAGTAAGATAAAGAAGGTTAATTAACCTAAATATGCTAAACCAGCTATTTGAAGCATTTCGATTTCGATTGCTAAATGCATATATACAACAAAATCGAATTTATACCTAAATATAAGATTACGGAATTCTTCTAAATGCACCGTCGTTAGGCCGCCATGGCTTTTTATCACCTTCATTACGTTAAAGAAGGTTCATTATTTTAAATATGTTAAACTAGTAATTTGAAGAATTTCGATAGCGATTGCTAAATGCGTATATACAACAAATTCGGCTTTATATCTAAATATAAGATTACGGAATTCTTCGAAATACACTGCCGGTGTGCCGTTATGGCTTTATATAAATTTCAGTAGGTTAAAGAAGGTTAATTAACTTAAATATGTTAAACTAATGATTTGAAGATTTTCGATATCGATTGCTAAATGTGTAAATACAAGAAAATCGACTATATACCTAAATATAAAATTATAACATTACGGAATTCTTCTAAATGCACTGCCGTTATACCGTTAAGGCTTTATGTAGACTTCAGTAAGCTAAAAAATATTTATTAACTTAATAAGTTAAACTAATGATTTGAAGCACTTCGATATCGATTGCTTAAGGCATATATACAAGATAATCGACTTTATACCTAAATATAAGCTAAGGGAATTCTTCTACATTCACTGCCGTTATGCCGCCATGGCTTTATGCACACTTCAGTTCGTTAAAGAAGGTTTATTAACTTAAATATGTTCAACTAATGAGTTGAAGCATCTGGATATCGATTGCGAAATATATATTTACAAGAAAATCGACTTTATACCTTAATATAAGATTACGGAATTCTTCCAAATGCACTGCCGTTATACCGTTATGGCTTTATGTAAACTTCAGTAAGATAAATAAGGTTAAATAACTTAAATATGATAAACTAATGATTTGAAGCATTTCGTTATCGATTGCTAAATGTGTATATACAACAAATTCGGCTTTATACCTAAATATAAGATTACGGAATTCTTCTACATGCACTGCCGTTATGCCGTCATGGCTATATGCAAACTTCAGATCGTTAAAGAAGGTTTATTAACTTAAATATGTTAAACTAATGAGTTGAACCATCTCGATATCTATTGCTAAATGTGTATATTCAACAAAATCGACTTTATTCCTAGATATAAGATTACGGAATTCTTCCAAGTGCACTGCTGTTATACCGTTATGGCTTTATGTAAACTTCAGTAAGAAAAAGAAGGATAGTTAACTTAAATATGTTAAACTAATGATTTGAAGCATTTCGATATCGATTGCTAAATGTGTATATATTTACTTTCTACCTAAATATAAGATAACGGAATTCTTCCAAATGCACTGCCGTTATGGCTTTATGTAAACTTCAGTAAGATAAAGAAGGTTAATTAACTTAAATATGCTAAACTAGTTATTTGAAGCATTTCGATGTCGATTGCAAAATGTGTATATACAAGAAAATCGTGTTTATACCTAAATATAAGCTTACGGAATTCTTCCACATGTTCTGTCGTTATGGCTTTATATCAACTTCAATACGTTAAAGAAGGTTAGTTAACTTAAATATGTTAAACTAATGATTTGAAGCATTTCGATATCACTTGCTAAATGTGTATTTACAAGAAAATCGAATTTATACCTAAACATAAGATTACGGAATTCTTCCAAATGTACTGTCGTTATGGCTTTATATCAACTTAAATACGTTAAGGAAGGTTCATTAACTTAAATATGTTAAACTAATGATTTGAAGCATTTCGATATCGCTTGCTAAATGAGTATATACAAGAAAATCGACTTTATACCTAAATATAAGATTAGGGAATTCTTCCAAATGTACTGTCGCTAAGCCGCCATGGCTTTGTATCAACTTCAATACGTTAAAGGAGGTTAGTTATTTTAAATATGTTAAACCTATGGTTTGAAGCATTTCGATATCGACTGCTAAATGTGTAAATACAAGAAAATCGACTTTGTACCTAAATATAAAATTATAACATTACGGAATTCTTCTAAATGCACTGCCGTTATACCGTTAAGGCTTTATGAAGACTTCAGTAATCTAAAAAATGTTTATTAACTTAGTATGTTAAACTAATGATTTGAAGCACTTCGATATCGCTTGCTAAATGTGTATATAAAAGAAAATGGAATTTATACCTAAACATAAGATTACGGAATTCTTCCAAATGTACTGTCGTTATGCCTCCATGGCTTTATATCAACTTCAATACGTTAAAGAAGGTTAATTAACCTAAATATGTTAAACTAATGATTTGAAGCATTTCGATATCGATTGCTAAATGCGTATATAAAACAAAATCGACTCTATGCCTAAATATAAGATTAGGGAATTCTTCTAAATGCACTGTCGTTATGCCGCCCTGGCTAAATGTGTATATACAAGAAAACCGACTTTATACCTAAATATAAGACTACGGAATTCTTCTAAATGCACTGCCGTTATGCCGCCATGGCTTTATATCAACTTCAATACGTTAAAGAAGGTTAATTAACTTAAATATGTTAAACTAATGATTTGAAGCATTTCGATATCGCTTGCTAAATGTGTAGATACCAGAAAATCAAATTTATACCTAAATATAAGATAACGGAATACTCCTAAATGCACCGCCGTTATGCCGTTAAGGCTTTATGTAGACTTCATTAAGACAGAGAGGGTTAATTAACTTGAATATGTTAAACTAATGATTTGAAGCATTTCGATATCGATTGCTAAATGTGTACATACAAGAAAATCAAATATATACCTAAATATAAGATAACGGAATTCTTCTAAATGCACTGCCGTTATGCCGTTAAGGCTTTATGTTAACTTCAGTTCGTTAAAAAAGGTTTATTAACTAAAATATGTTAAACTAATGATTTGAAGCATTTCGATATCGCTTGCTAAATGTGTATATAAAAGAAAATGGAATTTATACCTAAACATAAGATTACGGAATTCTTCCAAATGTACTGTCGTTATGCCTCCATGGCTTTATATCAACTTCAATCCGTTAAAGAAGGTTAATTAACCTAAATATGTTAAACTAATGATTTGAAGCATTTCGATATCGATTGCTAAATGCGTATATAAAACAAAATCGACTCTATGCCTAAATATAAGATTCGGGAATTCTTCTAAATGCACTGTCGTTATGCCGCCCTGGCTAAATGTGTATATACAAGAAAACCGACTTTATACCTAAATATAAGACTACGGAATTCTTCCAAATGTACTGTCGTTATGCCGCCATGGCTTTTTATCAACTTCAATACGTTAAAGGAGGTTAATTAACTTAAATATGTTAAACTAATGACTTGAAGCATTTCGATATCGATTGCTTAATGCGTATATTTATACAACAAAATCGACTTTATACCTAAATATAAGATTGCGGAATTCTTCTAAATGAACTGCCGTTATGCCGCCGTGGCTTTATATCAACTTCAATACGTTAAAAAAGGTTAATTAACTTAAATATGTTAAACTAATGATTTAAAGCATTTCGATATCGATTGCTAAATGTGTATATACAAGAAAATCGACTTTATACCTAAATATAAGATTACGGAATTCTTCTACATGCACTGCCGTTATGCCGCCATGGCTTTATGTTAACTTCAGTGCATTAAAGAAGCTTTATTAACTTTAATATATTACACTAATGATTTGAAGCATTTCGATATCGATTGCTAAATGAGTATATGCACGAAAATCGACTTGATGCCTAAATATATGATTACGTAATTCTTCTAAATGCACTGCCGTTATGCCGTTAAGGCTTTTGTAGACTTCAGTAAAATAAAGATGTTTAATTAACATAAATATAGTAAACTAATGATTTGAAGCATTTCGATATCGACTGCTAAATGTGTATATACAATAAAATCGACTTTATACTTAAATATTAGATTACGGAATTCTTCTACATGCACTGCCGTTATGCCGCCATGGCTTTATGCTAACTTCAGTGCGTTAAAGAAGCTTTATTACCTTAAATATATTAAACTAATGATTTGAAGCATTTCGATATCGATTGCTAAATGAGTATATACAACAAAATCGACTTTATACCTAAATATAAGATTACGGAATTCTTCTAAATGCACTGCAGTTATACCGTTAAGGCTTTATGAAGACTTCAGTGCGTTAAAGAAGGTTTATTAACTTAAATATGTTACACTAATGATTTGAAGCATGTCGATATCGATTGCTGTATGCGTATATACAAGAAAATCGACTTTATACCTAAATATAAGATAACGTAATTCTTCTAAATGCACTGCCGCTATGCTGTTATGGCTTTATTTAAATTTCAGTACGTTAAAGAAGGTTAGTTTACTCAAATATGTTAAACTAATGATTTGAGCATTTCGATATCGATTGCTAAATGAGTATATACAAGAAAATCGATTTTATACCTAAATAAAAGCTTACGGAATTCACCCAAATCTTTTGCCGTTATGCCGTTATGGCTTTATGTAAACCTCAGTAAGATAAAGAAGGTTAATTAACCTAAATATGCTAAACCAGTTATTTGAAGCATTTCGATTTCGATTGCTAAATGCGTATATACAACAAAATCGAATTTATACCTAAATATAAAATTACGGAATTCTTCTAAATGCACTGTCGTTAGGCCGCCATGGCTTTATATCACCTTCATTACGTTAAATAAGGTTAATTATTTAAAATATGTTAAACTAATGATTTGAAGAATTTCGATATTGATTGCTAAATGTGTATGTACAAGAAAATCGATTTTATACCTAAATAAAAGATTACGGAATTCTCCCAAATATACTGCCGACATGCCGTTATGGCTTTATGTACACTTCACTAAGATAAAGAAGGTTAATTAACCTAAATATGCTAAACCAGTTATATGAAGCATTTCGATATTGCTAAATGCCTATATACAACAAAATCGAACTCATACCTAAATATAAGATTACGGCATTTTTCTAAATGCACTGTCGTTAGGCCGCCATGGCTTTATATCACCTTCATTACGTTATAGAAGGTTAATTAACTTAAATATGTTAAATTAATGATTTGAAGATTTTCGATATCGATTGCTAAATGTGTAAATACAAAAAAATCGACTATATACCTAAATATAATATTACGGAATTCTTCTACATGCACTGTCGTTATGCCGCCATGGCTTTATATAACATTCATTACGGTAAAGAAGGTTAATTAACTTAAATATGTTAAACTAATGATTTGAAGCATTTCGATATCGATTGCTAAATGTGTATGTACAAGAAAATCGATTTTATACCTAAATAAAAGCTTTCGAAATTCACCCAAATATAATGCCGTTATGCCGTTAGGGCTTTATGTAAACTTCAGTAAGATAAAGAAGGTTAATTAACCTAAATATGCTAAACCAATTATTTGAAGCATTTCGATATCGATTGCTAAATGCGTATATACAACAAAATCGAATTTATACGTAAATATAAGATTAGGGAATTCTTCCAAATGTACTGTCGTTAAGCCGCCATGGCTTTGTATCAACATCAATACGTTAAAGAAGGTTAGTTATTTTAAATATGTTAAACTTATGGTTTGGAGCATTTCGATATCGACTGCTAAATGTGTAAATACAAGAAAATCGACTTTATACCTAAATATAAAATTATAACATTACGGAATTCTTCTAAATGCACTGCCGTTATACCGTTAAGGCTTTATGTAGACTTCAGTGCGTTAAAGAAGGTTTATTAACTTAAATATGTTAAACTAATGAGTTGAACCATCTCGATATCTATTGCTAAATGTGTATATACAACAAAATCGACTTTATTCCTGGATATAAGATTACGGAATTCTTCCAAATGCACTGCCGTTATACCGTTATGGCTTTATGTAAACTTCAGTAAGAAAAAGAAGGATAATTAACTTAAATATGTTAAACTAATGATTTGAAGCATATCGATATCGATTGCTAAATGTCTATATATTTACTTTATACCTAAATATAAGATTACGGAATTCTTCCAAATGCACTGCCGTTATGGCTTTATGTAAACTTCAGTAAGATAAAGAAGGTTAATTTACTTAAATATGCTAAACCAGTTATTTGAAGCATTTCGATATCGATTGCAAAATGTGTATATACAAGAAAATCGACTGTATACCTAACTAGAGGATTACGGAATTCTTCCACACGTACTGTCGTTATGACTTTATATCAACTTCAATACGTTAAAGAAGGTTAATTAACTTAAATATGTTAAACTGATGATATGAAGCGTTTCGATATCGCTTGCTAAATGTGTATTTACAAGAAAATCGAATTTATACCTAAACATAAGATTACGGAATTCTTCCAAATGTACTGTCGTTATGGCTTTATATCAACTTCAATACGTTAAAGAAGGTTAATTAACTTAAATATGTTAAACTAATGATTTGAAGCATAACGATATCGCTTGCTAAACGAGTATATACAAGAAAGTCGAATTTATACCTAAATATAAGATAACGGAGTTCTTCTAAATGCAGTGCAGTTATACCGTTAAGGCTTTATGTAGACTTCAGTGCGACAAAGAAGGTTTATTAACTTAAATATGTTAAACTAATGATTTGAAGCATTTCGATATCGATTGCTAAATGTGTATATACGAGAAAATCGACTTTATACCTAAATATAAGATTAGGGAATCCTTCCAAATGTACTGTCGTTAAGCCGCCATGGCTTTGTATCAACTTCAATACGCTAAAGAAGGTTAGTTATTTTAAATATGTTAAACTTATGGTTTGAAGCATTTCGATATCGACCGCTAAATGTGTAAATATAAGAAAATCGACTTTATACCTAAATATAAAATTATAACATCACGGAATTCTTCTAAATGCACTGCCGTTATACCGTTAAGGCTTTATGTAGACTTCAGTAATCTAAAAAATGTTTATTAACTTAGTATGTTAAACTAATGATTTGAAGCATTTCGATATTGATTGCTAAATGCGTATATACAAGAAAATCGAATTTATACCTAAACATAAGATTACGGAATTCTTCCAAATGTATTGTCGTTATGCCGCCATGGCTTTATATCAACTTCAATACGTTAAAGAAGATTAATTAATTTAAATATGTTAAACTAACGATTTGAAGCATTTCGATATCGCTTGCTAAATGTGTACATACAAGAAAATCAAATTTATACCTAAATATAAGATAACGGAATTCTTCTAAATGCACTGCCGTTATGCCGTTAAGGCTTTATGTTAACTTCAGTTCGTTAAAAAAGGTTTATTAACTTAAATATGTTAAACTAATGTTATGAAGCATTTCGATATCGCTTGCTAAATGGGTATATAAAAGAAAATGGAATTTATACCTAAACATAAGATTACGGAATTCTTCCAAATGTACTGTCGTTATGCCGCCATGGCTTTATATCAACTTCAATACGTTAAAGAAGGTTAATTAACCTAAATATGTTAAACTAATGATTTTAAGCATTTCGATATCGATTGCTAAATGCGTATATACAACAAAATCGACTTTATACCTCAATATAAGATTACGGAATTCTTCCACATGTACTGCCGTTATGCCGCCATGGCTTTATATCGCCTTCAATACGTTAAAGAAGGTAAATTATTTTAAATATGTTAATTTAATGGTTTGAAGCATTTCGATATCGATTGCTAAATGTGTAAATAAAAGAAAATCGACTTTATACCTAAAAATAAAATTATAACTTTACGGAATTCTTCTAAATGCACTGGCGTTATACCGTTAAGGCTTTATGTAGACTTCAGTAAGCTAAAAAGCGTTTATTATCTTAATATGTTAAACTAATGATTTGAAGCATTTCGATATCGATAGCTAAATGTGTATATACAAGAAAATCGATTTTATACCTAAATATGAGATTACGGAATTCTTCTACATGCACTGCCGTTATGCCGCCATGGCTATATGCCAACTTCAGATCGTTAAAGAAGGGTTATTAACTTAAATATGTTAAACTAATGAGATGAAGCATTTCGATATCGATTGCTAAAATCGACTTTTTACCTTAATATAAGATTACGGAATTCATCCAAATGCACTGCCGTTATACCGTTATGGCTTTATGTAAACTTCAGTAAGATAACGAAGGTTAATTAACTTAAATATGCTAAACTAATGATTTGAAGCATTTCGTTATCGATTGCTAAATGTGTATATACAAGAAAACCGACCTTATACTTAAATATAAGACTACGGACTTCTTCTAAATGCACTGCCGTTATGCCGCCATGGCTTTATATCAACTTCAATACGGTAAAGAAGGTTAATTAACTTAAATATGTTAAACTACTGATTTGAAGCATTTCGATATCGCTTGCTAAATGTGTACATACCAGAAAATCAAATTTATACCTAAATATAAGATAACGGAATTCTTCTAAATGCATCGCCGTTATGCCGTTAAGGCTTTATGTAGACTTCAGTAAGACAGAGAGGGTTAATAACCTTGAATATGTTAAACTAATGATTTGAAGCATTTCGATATCGATTGCTAAATATGTAAATACAAGAAAATCGACTTTATAACTAAATATAAGATTACGTAATTCTTCTAAATGCACTGCCGTTATGCCGCCATGGCTTTATGTTAACTTCAGTGCGTTAAAGAAGCTTTATTAACTTTAATATATTAAACTAATGATTTTAAGCATTTCGATATCGATTGCTAAATGAGTATATACACGAAAATCGACTTTATAACTAAATATAAGATTACGTAATTCTTCTAAATGCACTGCCGTTATGCCGTTAAGGCTTTTGTAGACTTCAGTAAAATAAAGATGATTAATTAACTTAAATATAGTAAACTAATGATTTGAAGCATTTTGATATCGATTGCTAAATGTGTATATACAATAAAATCGACTTTGTACTTAAATATAAGATTACGGAATTCTTCTACATGCACTGACGTTATGCCGCCATGGCTTTATGTTAACTTCAGTGCGTTAAAGAAGCTTTATTACCTTAAATATATTAAACTAATGATTTCCAGCATTTCGATATCGATTGCTAAATGAGTATATAAAACAAAATCGACTTTACACCTAAATATGAGATTACGGAATTCTTCTAAATGCACTGCAGTTATTTCGTTAAGGCTTTATGAAGACTTCAGTGCGTTAAAGAAGCTTTATTAACTTAAATATATTAAACTAATGATTTGAAGCATTTCGATATCGATTGCTAAATGAGTATATACAACAAAATCGACTTTATACCTAAATATAAGATTACGGAATTCTTCCAAATGCACTGCAGTTTTTTCGTTAAAGCTTTATGAAGACTTCAGTGCGTTAAAGAAGGTTTATTAACTTAAATACGTTAAACTAATGATTTGAAGCATTACGATATCGATTGCTATATGCGTATATATGTACAAGAAAATCGACTTTATACCTAAATATAAGATAACGTAATTCTTCTTAATGCACTGCCGCTATGCTGTTATGGCTTTATATAAATTTCAGTACGTTAAAGAAGGTTAGTTTACTCAAATATGTTAAACTAATGATTTGAGCATTTCGATATCGGTTGCTAAATGTGTATATACAAGAAAATCGACTTTATACCTAAGTATAAGATTACGTAATTCTTCTAAATGCACTGCCGTTATGCCGTTAAGGCTTTTTTAGACTTCAGTAAAATAAAGATGTTTAATTAACTTAAATATAGTAAACTAATGATTTGACGCATTTTGATATCGATTGCTAAATGTGTATATACAAAAAAATCGACTTTGTACTTAAATATAAGATTATGGAATTCTTCTACATGCACTGCCGTTATGCCGCCATGGCTTTATGTAAACTTCAGTAAGATAAAGAAGGTTAATTAACCTAAATATGCTAAACCAGTTATATGAAGCATTTCGATATCGATTGCGAAAAATATATATACA
>CM050325.1:2159942-2175942 GCA_027475135.1 Bactrocera correcta
CCATGGCTTTATGCCAACTTCAGTTCGTTAAAGAAGGTTTATTAACTTAAATATGTTAAACTAATGAGTAGAAGCATTTCGATATCGCTTGCTTAATGTGTATATACAACAAAATCGACTTTATACCTAAATATAAAATTACGGAATTCTTCTAAATGCACTGCCGTTATGCCGCCATGGCTTTATATCAACTTCAATACGTTAAAGAAGGTTAACTAACTTAAATATGTTAAACTAATGATTTGAAGCATTTCGATATCGCTTGCTAAATGTGTATATACAAGAAAATTGACTTTATACCTAAATATAAGATAACGGAATTCTTTTAAATGCACTGCCGTTATGCCGTTAAGGCTTTATGTAGAATTCAGTAAGATAGAGAGGGTTAATTAACTTAAATATGTTAAACTAATGATTCGAAGCATTTCGCTATCGATTGCTATATGTATATATACAAGAAAATCGACTTTATACCTAAACATAAGATAACGGAATTCTTCTACATACACTGCCGTTATGCCGCCATGGCTTTATGCCAACTTCAGTTCGTTAAAGAAGGTTTATGAACTTAAATATTTTAAACTAATGATTTGAAGCATTTCGATATCAATTGGTATATGTATATATACAAGAAAATCGACTTTATACCTAAATATAAGATTACGGAATTCTTCTACATACACTGCCGTTATGCCGCCATGGCTTTATGTTAACTTCAGTGCGTTAAAGAAGCTTTATAAACTTAAATATATTAAACTAATGATTTGAAGCATTTCGATTTAGATTGCTAAATGAGTATATATAAGAAAGTCGACTTTATACCTAAATATAAGATTACGGAATTCATCGAAGTACACTCCCGTTATGCCGTTATGGCTTTATATAAATTTCAGTAAGCTAAAGAAGGTTAATTTACTTAAATATGCTAAACTAATGATTTGAAGCATTTCGATATCGATTGCTAAATGTGTATGTACAAGAAAATCGATTTTATACCTAAGTAAAAGATTACGGAATTCACCCAAATATACTGCCGTTATGCCGTTATGGCTTTATGTAAACTTCGGTAAGATAAAGAAGGTTAATTAACCTAAATATGCTAAACCAGTTATTTGAAGCTTTTCGATATAGATTGCTAAATGAGTGTATACAAGAAAGTCGACTTTATACCTAAATATAAGATTACGGAATTCTTCTAAATGCACTGTCGTTATGCTGCCATGGCTTAATATCACCTTCATTACGTAACAGAAGGTTAATTAACTTAAATATGTTAAACTAATGATTTGAAGCATTTCGATATCGATTGCTATATGTATATATACAAGAAAATCGACTTTATACCTAAATATAAGATTACGGAATTCTTCTACATACACTGCCGTTATGCCGCCATGGCTTTATGTTAACTTCAGTTCGTTAAAGAAGTTTTATTAACTTAAATATATTAAACTAATGATTTGAAGCATTTCGATATAGATTGCTAAATGAGTGTATACAAGAAAGTCGACTTTATACCTAAATATAAGATTACGGAATTTTTCGAAATGCACTGCCGTTATGCCGTTAAGGCTTTTGTAGACTTCAGTAAGATAAAGAGGGTTAATTAACTTAAATATCTTAAACTAATGATTCGAAACATTTCGATATGGATTGCTTAATGAGTATATACAAAAAAATCGACTTTATACCTAAATAGAGGATTACGGAATTCTTCTAAATGCACTGCCGTTATGCCGTTAAGGCTTTTGTAGACTTCAGTAAGATAAAGGGGGTTTATTATCTTAAATATGTTAAACTCATGATTTGAAGCATTTCGATGTCGATTGCTAAATGCGTATATACAACAAAATCGACTTAATACCTAAATATAAGATTACGGAATTCTTCCAAATGTACTGTCGTTATGCCGCCATGGCTTTGTATCACCTTCAATACGTTAAAGAAGGTTTAATAACTAAAATTTGTTACACTAATGATTTGAAGCATTTCGATATCGACTGCTAAATGAGTATATACAAGAAAATCGAATACATACCTAAATATAAGACTACGTAATTTTTTTAAATGCACTGCCGTTATGCCGTTAAGGCTTTTGTAGACTTCAATAGGAAAAAGAGGATTAATTTACTTAAATATGTTAAACTAATGATTTGAAGCATTTCGATATCGATTGCTTATGGAGTATATACAAGAAAATCGACTTTATGCCTAAATATAAGATTACGGAATTCTTCGAAATGCACTGCCGTTATGCCGTTAAGGCTTTTGTAGACTTCAGTAAGATAAAGAGGGTTAATTATCTTAAATATGTTAAACTAATGATTCAAAGCATTTCGATATGGATTGCTAAATGAGTATATACAAAAAAATCGACTTTATACCTAAATAGAGGATTACGGAATTCTTCTAAATGCACTGCCGTTATGCCGTTAAGGCTCTTGTAGACTTCAGTAAGATAAAGAGGGTTAAATATCTTAAATATGTTAAACTCATGATATGAAGCATTTCGATATCGATTGCGAAATGTATATATACAAGAAAATCGACTTTATACCTATATATAAGATTACGGAATTCTTCCACAGGTACTGTCGTTATGCCGCCATGGCTTTATATTACCTTCAATACGCTAAAGAAGGTTAATTATTTTAAATATGTTAAACTAATGATTTGAAGCATTTCGATATCTATTGCTAAGTTTGTAAATGCAAGAAAATCGACTTTATACCTAAATATAAAATTATAACATTACGGAATTCTTCTAAATGCACTGCCGTTATGCCGCCATGGCTTTATATCAACTTCAATACGTTAAAGAAGGTTAATTAACATAAATATGTTAAACTAATGATTTGAAGCATTTCGAAATCGCTTGCTAAATGTGCATATAAAAGAAAATCAAATTTATACCTAAATATAAGATAACGGGATTCTTCTAAATGCACTGCCGTTATACCGTTAAGGCTTTATGTAGACTTCAGTAAGCTAAAAAATGTTTATTAACCTAAATATGTTAAACTAATGAGTAGAAGCATTTCGATATCGCTTGCTAAATGTGTATATACAACAAAATCGACTTTATACCTAAATATAAGATTACGGAATTCTTCTAAATGCACTGCCGTTAGGCCGCCATGGCTTTATATCAACCTCAATACGTTAAAGAAGGTTAATTAACTTAAATATGTTAAACTAATGATTTTAAGCATTTCGATATCGCTTGCTAAATGTGTATATACAAGAAAATCGACTTTATACCTAAATATAAGATTACGGAATTCTTCTAAATGCACTGCCGTTATGCCGCCATGGCTTTATTTCAACTTCAATACGTTAAAGAAGGTTAATTAACTTAAAAATGATAAACTAATGATTTGAAGCATTTCGATATCGCCAACTAAATGTGTATATACAAGATAATCGACTTTATACCTAAATATAAGATAACGGAATTCTTCTACATGCACTGCCGTTATGCCGCCATGGCTTTAAGCCAACTTCATTCGTTAAAGAAGGTTTATTAACTTAAATATGTTAAACTAATGAGTAGAAGCATTTCGATATCGCTTGCTAAATGTGTATATACAACAAAGTCGACATTAAACCTAAATATAAGATTACAGAATTCTTCTAAATGCACTGCCGTTATGTCGCCATGGCTTTATGCCAACTTCCGTTCGTTAAAGAAGGTTTATTAACTTAAATATGTTAAACTAATGATTTGAAGCATTTCGATATCGCTTGATAAATGTGTATATACAAGAAAATCGACTTTATACCTAAATATAAGATAACGGAATTCTTCTACATACACTTCAGTTCGTTAAAGAAGGTTTATTAACTTAAATATGTTAAACTAATGAGTAGAAGCATTTCGATATCGCTTGCTTAATGTGTATATACAACAAAATCGACTTTATACCTAAATATAAGATTACGAAATTCTTCTAAATGCACTGCCGTTATGCCGCCATGGCTTTATATCAACTTCAATACGTTAAAGAAGGTTAATTAACTTAAATATGTTAAACTAATGATTTGAAGCATTTCGATATCGCTTGCTAAATGTGTATATACAAGAAAATTGACTTTATACCTAAATATAAGATAACGGAATTCTTTTAAATGCACTGCCGTTATGCCGTTAAGTCTTTATGTAGAATTCAGTAAGATAGAGAGGGTTAATTAACTTAAATATGTTAAACTAATGATTCGAAGCATTTCGCTATCGATTGCTATATGTATATATACAAGAAAATCGACTTTATACCTAAACATAAGATAACGGAATTCTTCTACATACACTGCCGTTATGCCGCCATGGCTTTATGCCAACTTCAGTTCGTTAAAGAAGGTTTATTAACTTAAATATGTTAAACTGATGATTTGAAGCATTTCGATATCGCTTGCTAAATGTGTATATAAAAGAAAATCGAATTTATATCTAAACATAAGATTACGGAATACTTCCAAATGTACTGTCGTTATGCCGCCATGGCTTTATATCAACTTCATTACGTTAAAGAAGGCTAATTAACTTAAATATGTTAAACTAATGATTTGAAGCATCTCGATATCGATTGCTAAATGTGTATATACAAGAGAATCGACTTTATACCTAAATATAAGCTTACGGAATTCTTCTACATGCACTGCCGTTATGCCGCCATGGCTCAATGCACACTTCAGTTCGTTAAAGAAGGTTTATTAACTTAAAAATGTTAAACTAATGAGTTGAAGCATCTCGATATCGATTGCGAAATATATATATACAAGAAAATCGACTTTATACCTAAATATAAGATTACGGAATTCTTCCAAATGCACTGCCGTTATACCGTTACGGCTTTATGTAAACTTCAGTAAGATAAATATGGTTAATTAACTTAAATATGATTAACTAATGATTTGAAGCATTTTGCTATACATTGCTAAATGTGTGTATACAAGAAAATCGACTTTATAACTAAATATGAGATAACGGAATTCTGCTACATGCACTGCCGTTATGCCGTCATGGCTTTATGCCAACTTCCGTTCGTTAAAGAAGGTTTATTAACTTAAGTATGTTAAACTAATGATTTGAAGCATTTCGATATCGATTGCTAAATGTTTATATACAAAAAAATCGACTTTATACCTAAATATAAGATAACGGAATTCTTCTAAATGCACTGCCGTTATGGCTTTATGTTAACTTCAGTTCGTTAAAGAAGGTTTATTAACTTAAATATGTTAAACCAGTTATTGTAAGCATTTCGATATCGATTGCTTAATGAGTATATACAAGAAAGTCGACTTTATACCTAAATATAAGATTACGGAATTCAACGAAATACACTCCCGTTATGCCGTTATGGCTTTATATCACCTTCATTACCGTAAAGAAGGTTAATTAACTAAAATATGTTAAACTAATGATTTGAAGATCTTCGATATCGATTGCTAAATGTGTAAATACAAGAAAGTCGACTTTATACCTAAATATAAGATTACGGAATTCTTCTACATACACTGCCGTTATGCCGCCATGGCTTTATGCCAACTTCAGTTCGTTAAAGAAGGTTTATTAACTTAAATATGTTAAACTAATGAGTAGAAGCATTTCGATATCGCTTGCTTAATGTGTATATACAACAAAATCGACTTTATACCTAAATATAAGATTACGGAATTCTTCTAAATGCACTGCCGTTATGCCGCCATGGCTTTATATCAACTTCAATACGTTAAAGAAGGTTAACTAACTTAAATATGTTAAACTAATGATTTGAAGCATTTCGATATCGCTTGCTAAATGTGTATATACAAGAAAATTGACTTTATACCTAAATATAAGATAACGGAATTCTTTTAAATGCACTGCCGTTATGCCGTTAAGGCTTTATGTAGAATTCAGTAAGATAGAGAGGGTTAATTAACTTAAATATGTTAAACTAATGATTCGAAGCATTTCGCTATCGATTGCTATATGTATATATACAAGAAAATCGACTTTATACCTAAACATAAGATAACGGAATTCTTCTACATACACTGCCGTTATGCCGCCATGGCTTTATGCCAACTTCAGTTCGTTAAAGAAGGTTTATGAACTTAAATATTTTAAACTAATGATTTGAAGCATTTCGATATCAATTGGTATATGTATATATGTGGGAATGAAACGATATGGCAGCATAGAGAAGAAGAAGAAGAGTACCATCAAGACGAGAAAGACGAGCAAGAGAAGTAAGACGCGAGAACGAATAAGAAGTGTACGTGCGGCAAGAGAAGGCTGGATTAATTTTAATATTACATAAATCGTTTCTTTGTATCTTTTAAATCAGTTTTAATTAATAAACCACATTCTAAATTTGTTAAGTACAATTGATCTTGCCTACAAATTTGGGGGCTCAACCTAAAAGTAATATCTGTGCGTAATTGTGTAATTGGACTTTTCAAAATGGCGAACCTACAAAGTTTTGGTAATGTACGTGAAAATATACGACGAATGCGAAAAGAGACCATTAGCGCATTGCATAGATTTATTTTCGAAGACGAGGGTGATAGACAAAATAGAAAGAGGCTGCGCGAATTTCAAGGTTTTAATTACGACGAGCACGACGACGAGTATGCGCAAAAGTCCGCATACATTGCATCAAATTTGTCTGTAGAAGAGTTGATTTCCATTTGCAACTTGCTACAACTGAGCTGCAAAGAGGAAAATGTACAGTTGCATATCTTTAGAAATCTACAAAAAGGGAATTTGCTTGGTTCCAACGATAACGACGAAGACGATAATGATGACGATGAAAATGACGACGAAGAAATTGACGACGATTGTGAAGGCGAATGCAGCGGTGAGGCAGCAACATTCAACATAAACGGCAGAAATTATGGCAAATTGGCGGACAAGTGTTCTAATCAGCCTAATCCAATTAGAAAAACAACCAACACTCAGGAAAGAGAAAACGACGATTGCTTTGTATCATTTTTAAACAACGATTACGTAACCGAAAAAGAGAACACAATAACACCGAGAAGCAGAGGAGCGCAACCATCACAATTGTCCCGATTTGCAATGAATTTTCGTGATGTAGAAGAAACAATACGACAATATGATGGAACTGACAGCTTACCAGTTGAAGTTTGGATACAAGAATTCGAGGAAACATCAGCCGTTATGGGATGGGATGATTTTCAGAAATATGTATTTGCTAAAAAGTCCATTAAAGGTACTGCAAACTTATTTCTGAACAGCGAAAGGGGAATTGTTTCTTGGGAAAAGCTGAAATGTGCATTGCTGAAAGAATTTCAAACAGCAACGAACAGTGCTACCATACACAAACAATTAAGTGAAAGAAAAATAAAAAAAGACGAAAACGTGCAAGATTATTTTTTTAAAATGAAAGAAATAGCATCAAGGGGAAACGTCGAGAATGCTGCTTTTATCCAGTATGTGATCGATGGCATAAGGGACTTAAGTTTAAACAAAAGCATTTTGTATGGCGCTCGTGATATGACGGAATTTAAACAAAAGCTTAAAATATACGAAATGGTGCGATCGAAATCAAAAGATGAAGAGAAAGAAATATTTAAGAACAAGAAAGTAAATAGTGATTTTAACAAAGAAATAATAAATTCAGAAGAACGAAATGTAAATAGATTCAGAAAAACAGTGAATAATGTTGAAGCAAAAGTGGACATTCGTTGTTATAATTGTGGTGTAAAAGGTCATAAAAGTATTGATTGTAAAGACAGAGAGAAAGGTGTAAAGTGTTTTGGGTGTAACAACTTTGGCCATATGTCGAAAAATTGTCCAAACAAAAACATACAAAGTGACAAACGTAATATACAAATTGTTAAAACAAGTAAAGATATAATGATGAAAGAAGTAGGGATAGCAGATAAGAAGTGGTTAGCTTTGTTTGATACAGGCAGTAAATTTAATGTTGTTACATATAGAATGTACGAATTATTAAAGAAACCGAAGTTGATAGAATCAAACTTTTATTTAGTTGGATTTGGACAAAAATCAAATGAAAATAAAGTGAAACCGATTGGACATTTTGAAAAAAGTGTGGAAATAGACAATAACATTTTCAATTTAAATTTTCACGTCGTACCATCAGACAGCATAGACGTTAACATGATTATAGGTGAAGAATTATATTCACAAGCTGAGGTGCGAATTAATTCAAGTGGTGTTTTTGTACAAAAATTAAATACGTGTGATATATTTGAAGAACATGCGTTGATGAAGATTGATAAATGTATAGACGATATAAATGTGGACCCACTTGCTAGTGCTGCTGCAAAGCAAAAAGTTTTTGATTTAATTGAACTATATACGCCTAATAAAACTAAAACAACAAATGTAAAAATGACAATAGTGTTAAAAGACGATACGCCAATTTTTTCTCCACCTAGAAGACTTCCTTTTTGTGAAAGGCAGATAATTGATAGGCAAGTTGAACAATGGCTTGAAGACGGGATTGTTGAAACTTCAGAGTCTGAATTCTGCAGTCCAGTAGTATTGGTGAAAAAACGCGATGGCACACCCAGGCTGTGTATAGACTACCGACGCATAAACAAGGTAATAATTAAGGACAGATTCCCACTGCCCTTAATTGAAGACCAACTCGATCGACTACAAGGCTCCAAGATATTTAGCACGATTGATCTAACAAACGGGTTCTTCCACGTTGACGTGTCTGATGCAAGCCGCAAGTATACATCATTTGTAACACATAACGGTCAATACCAGTTCCTCAAGGTTCCATTTGGATTGTGCAACTCTCCTGGCGTTTTTCAGAGGTATGTAAATGCTATATTTCGAGATTTTACGAAAGAGGGAATTGCTCTCCCTTACATCGACGACGTTATAATTCCGGCAACTGACGAAAAAGAAGCGCTAATTCGATTAGAAAAGGTTCTAAACTTGTGCCAAGATTATGGGCTTCAAATTAACAAAAAGAAATGCCAATTTTTGCAAAGACGAGTGGAATTTTTAGGCCACGTTATAGAAAATAACCAAGTCGCTCCATCAAGCGTGAAAATAGAAGCAGTTATGAAGTATCCATTACCGAAAACGTTGAAACAGTTAGATAGTTTTCTTGGCCTAGCCGGGTACTTTAGAAAGTTCATTCGCAACTTTGCATTAATTGCAAAGCCGCTGAATGATTTGAAGAAGCAAAATATTATATTTAATATGGGGAATGAACAAATGAAATCATTTAATACTTTAAAAACCCTTTTAAGTCAAAAGCCAGTATTAAGTATATACAATCAGACGTATGAAACGCAAGTACACACAGACGCATCGATAAATGGTTACGGCGCTGTTTTATTACAAAAATCCCCAGATGATAGTCAATGGCACCCCGTGTATTATATGAGTAAAAAGACGATGGAAGCTGAGCGAAAATTTTGCAGTTACGAACTCGAAGTACTCGCTGTAATAGAAGCTCTTAAAAAGTTTAAAGTTTATTTATTGGGTTTACATTTTACCATCATAACCGACTGTAATGCGTTTGCGAAAACAATAGACAAAAAAGATTTATGTACGAGAGTAGCTAGGTGGATAATGTTATTGCAAGAGTATGACTACGCTATTGAACACCGTTCTGGTTCAAGTATGAAGCACGTAGATGCATTGAGTAGATTTCCGATTTTAACAATTACCATAGATGACGTCACTTTAAAAATCAAAGAAGCGCAAGCACAAGATGAAGAACTGCGACTAATTAAAGAAATTTTACAAGAAAAAGAAAGTTATGAAGATTACTTTATGAAGGGTGACATTTTATATAAATTAATAAACGACTGCGAGTTATTAGTCATACCTAAAAACATGCAAAAAGAGATTATACGACGAGCTCACGAAAAAGGGCATTTCGCTTTAGCAAAAACTAAAGATATTATATCCAAAGAATTCTATTTTTCAAAACTGAATGAAAAAATTCAAAAGTGTATTTCCAATTGCGTTCAATGCATCGTTGCCAATCGCAAAAGAGGAAAACAAGAGGGCGAGTTACATCCATTACATAAAGTAGATACTCCATTACATACGTACCATGTCGATCATTTAGGACCATTAGAATCTACAAGTAAAATGTATAAGTATATATTTGCAGTAATCGACGCATTTACAAAGTTTTCTTGGTTATATCCTACCAAATCAACGTCAGCAAAAGAAGTCATCAGTAAGCTAACGACGCAAGGCACCAATTTTGGTAATCCAGTTAAAATTATCTCTGATAGAGGTTCGGCATTCACGTCCGACGAATTTAAAGAATACTGTCGATCAGAAAACATAAAACACGTTAAGATAACTACAGGGCTACCACGTGCGAACGGCCAAATTGAAAGACTGAACAGCACAATAATTGCAGTTTTATCGAAACTAAGCATCGAAGATGCAACAAAGTGGTATCGTTATGTCGACCGAGTACAACAGGTGCTAAATTCTACATATCATCGAAGCATAAATACGACACCGTTTGAAATGATGATTGGGACCCGAATGAGGTCTAAAGAAGATATTTATATTAAAGAACTCATCGAAGAACAATTAGTGCAACAGTTCAACCAAAATCGAGATGAAATGCGCAACGACGGGAAAAAACAAATCCGTAAGATTCAAGAAGAAAACAAAAAATCATACAATCTGCGACGTAAAAAAGCTCATATTTACAAACTAAATGATATTGTTGCTATAAAGCGTACACAATTTGGTAGCGGTTTAAAGCTCAAACAAAAGTTTCTAGGCCCCTATCGAATTACTAATATAAAACCAAACAACACTTACGATGTCCAAAAACTGGGTAACGGCGAAGGTCCAAAAACAACAACAACGTGCGCAGAATTTATGAAAGAATGGCTAAATACATTTGATGACGACGATTCTACTTAGTTATTCGAGACGAATATCACGCAGGATGGCCGATATGTGGGAATGAAACGATATGGCAGCATAGAGAAGAAGAAGAAGAGTACCATCAAGACGAGAAAGACGAGCAAGAGAAGTAAGACGCGAGAACGAATAAGAAGTGTACGTGCGGCAAGAGAAGGCTGGATTAATTTTAATATTACATAAATCGTTTCTTTGTATCTTTTAAATCAGTTTTAATTAATAAACCACATTCTAAATTTGTTAAGTACAATTGATCTTGCCTACATATATACAAGAAAATCGACTTTATACCTAAATATAAGATTACGGAATTCTTCTACATACACTGCCGTTATGCCGCCATGGCTTTATGTTAACTTCAGTGCGTTAAAGAAGCTTTATAAACTTAAATATATTAAACTAATGATTTGAAGCATTTCGATTTAGATTGCTAAATGAGTATATACAAGAAAGTCGACTTTATACCTAAATATAAGATTACGGAATTCAACGAAATACACTCCCGTTATGCCGTTATGGCTTTATATCACCTTCATTACCGTAAAGAAGGTTAATTAACTTAAATATGTTAAACTAATGATTTGAAGCATTTCGATATCAATTGCTATATGTATATATACAAGAAAATCGACTTTATACCTAAATATAAAATTATAACATTACGGAATTCTTCTAAACGCACTGCCGTTATGCCGCCATGGCTTTATGTTAACTTCAGTGCGTTAAAGAAGCTTTTTTAACTTAAATATATTAAACTAATGATTTGAAGATTTTCGATATCGATTGCTAAATGTGTAAATACAAGAAAGTCGACTTTATACCTAACTATAAGATTACGGAATTCATCGAAGTACACTCCCGTTATGCCGTTATGGCTTTATATAAATTTCAGTAAGCTAAAGAAGGTTAATTTACTTAAATATGCTAAACTAATGACTTGAAGCATTTCGATATCGATTGCTAAATGTGTATGTACAAGAAAATCGATTTTATACCTAAGTAAAAGATTACGGAATTCACCCAAATATACTGCCGTTATGCCGTTATGGCTTTATGTAAACTTCGGTAAGATAAAGAAGGTTAATTAACCTAAATATGCTAAACCAGTTATTTGAAGCTTTTCGATATCGATTGCTAAATGCGTATATACAAGAAAATCGACTTTATACCTAAATATAAGGTTACGGAATTCTTCTAAATTCACTGTCGTTATGCCGCCATGGCTTTATATTACCTTCATTACGTTAAAGAAGGTTAATTAACTTAAATATATTAAACTAATGATTTGAAGCATTTCGATATAGATTGCTAAATGAGTGTATACAAGAAAGTCGACTTTATACCTAAATATAAGATTACGGAATTTTTCGAAATGCACTGCCGTTATGCCGTTAAGGCTTTTGTAGACTTCAGTAAGATAAAGAGGGTTAATTAACTTAAATATCTTAAACTAATGATTCGAAGCATTTCGATATGGATTGCTTAGTGAGTATATACAAAAAAATCGACTTTATACCTAAATAGAGGATTACGGAATTCTTCTAAATGCACTGCCGTTATGCCGTTAAGGCTTTTGTAGACTTCAGTAAGATAAAGGGGGTTTATTATCTTAAATATGTTAAACTCATGATTTGAAGCATTTCGATGTCGATTGCTAAATGCGTATATACAACAAAATCGACTTAATACCTAAATATAAGATTACGGAATTCTTCCAAATGTACTGTCGTTATGCCGCCATGGCTTTGTATCACCTTCAATACGTTAAAGAAGGTTTAATAACTAAAATTTGTTACACTAATGATTTGAAGCATTTCGATATCGACTGCTAAATGAGTATATACAAGAAAATCGAATACATACCTAAATGTAAGACTACGTAATTCTTTTAAATGCACTGCCGTTATGCCGTTAAGGCTTTTGTAGACTTCAGTAGGAAAAAGAGGATTAATTTACTTAAATATGTTAAACTAATGATTTGAAGCATTTCGATATCGATTGCTTAATGAGTATATACAAGAAAATCGACTTTATACCTAAATATAAGATTACGGAATTCTTCGAAATGCACTGCCGTTATGCCGTTAAGGCTTTTGTAGACTTCAGTAAGATAAAGAGGGTTAATTATCTTAAATATGTTAAACTAATGATTCAAAGCATTTCGATATGGATTGCTAAATGAGTATATACAAAAAAATCGACTTTATACCTAAATAGAGGATTACGGAATTCTTCTAAATGCACTGCCGTTATGCCGTTAAGGCTCTTGTAGACTTCAGTAAGATAAAGAGGGTTAAATATCTTAAATATGTTAAACTCATGATATGAAGCATTTCGATATCGATTGCGAAATGTATATATACAAGAAAATCGACTTTATACCTATATATAAGATTACGGAATTCTTCCACAGGTACTGTCGTTATGCCGCCATGGCTTTATATTACCTTCATTACGCTAAAGAAGGTTAATTATTTTAAATATGTTAAACTAATGATTTGAAGCATTTCGATATCTATTGCTAAGTTTGTAAATGCAAGAAAATCGACTTTATACCTAAATATAAAATTATAACATTACGGAATTCTTCTAAATGCACTGCCGTTATGCCGCCATGGCTTTATATCAACTTCAATACGTTAAAGAAGGTTAATTAACATAAATATGTTAAACTAATGATTTGAAGCATTTCGAAATCGCTTGCTAAATGTGTATATACAAGAAAATCGACTTTATACCTAAATATAAGATTACGGAATTCTTCTAAATGCACTGCCGTTAGGCCGCCATGGCTTTATATCAACCTCAATACGTTAAAGAAGGTTAATTAACTTAAATATGTTAAACTAATGATTCAAAGCATTTCGATATGGATTGCTAAATGAGTATATAAAAGAAAATCAAATTTATACCTAAATATAAGATAACGGGATTCTTCTAAATGCACTGCCGTTATACCGTTAAGGCTTTATGTAGACTTCAGTAAGCTAAAAAATGTTTATTAACCTAAATATGTTAAACTAATGAGTAGAAGCATTTCGATATCGCTTGCTAAATGTGTATATACAACAAAATCGACTTTATACCTAAATATAAGATTACGGAATTCTTCTAAATGCACTGCCGTTAGGCCGCCATGGCTTTATATCAACCTCAATACGTTAAAGAAGGTTAATTAACTTAAATATGTTAAACTAATGATTTTAAGCATTTCGATATCGCTTGCTAAATGTGTATATACAAGAAAATCGACTTTATACCTAAATATAAGATTACGGAATTCTTCTAAATGCACTGCCGTTATGCCGCCATGGCTTTATTTCAACTTCAATACGTTAAAGAAGGTTAATTAACTTAAAAATGATAAACTAATGATTTGAAGCATTTCGATATCGCCAACTAAATGTGTATATACAAGATAATCGACTTTATACCTAAATATAAGATAACGGAATTCTTCTACATGCACTGCCGTTATGCCGCCATGGCTTTATGCCAACTTCAGTTCGTTAAAGAAGGTTTATTAACTTAAATATGTTAAACTAATGAGTAGAAGCATTTCGATATCGCTTGCTAAATGTGTATATACAACAAAATCGACATTATACCTAAATATAAGATTACAGAATTCTTCTAAATGCACTGCCGTTATGTCGCCATGGCTTTATGCCAACTTCCGTTCGTTAAAGAAGGTTTATTAACTTAAATATGTTAAACTAATGATTTGAAGCATTTCGATATCGCTTGATAAATGTGTATTTACAAGAAAATCGACTTTATACCTAAATATAAGAAAACAGAATTCTTCTACATACACTTCAGTTCGTTAAAGAAGGTTTATTAACTTAAATATGTTAAACTAATGAGTAGAAGCATTTCGATATCGCTTGCTTAATGTGTATATACAACAAAATCGACTTTATACCTAAATATAAGATTACGGAATTCTTCTAAATGCACTGCCGTTATGCCGCCATGGCTTTATATCAACTTCAATACGTTAAAGAAGGTTAATTAACTTAAATATGTTAAACTAATGATTTGAAGCATTTCGATATCGCTTGCTAAATGTGTATATACAAGAAAATTGACTTTATACCTAAATATAAGATAACGGAATTCTTTTAAATGCACTGCCGTTATGCCGTTAAGTCTTTATGTAGAATTCAGTAAGATAGAGAGGGTTAATTAACTTAAATATGTTAAACTAATGATTCGAAGCATTTCGCTATCGATTGCTATATGTATATATACAAGAAAATCGACTTTATACCTAAACATAAGATAACGGAATTCTTCTACATACACTGCCGTTATCCCGCCATGGCTTTATGCCAACTTCAGTTCGTTAAAGAAGGTTTATTAACTTAAATATGTTAAACTGATGATTTGAAGCATTTCGATATCGCTTGCTAAATGTGTATATAAAAGAAAATCGAATTTATATCTAAACATAAGATTACGGAATACTTCCAAATGTACTGTCGTTATGCCGCCATGGCTTTATATCAACTTCATTACGTTAAAGAAGGCTAATTAACTTAAATATGTTAAACTAATGATTTGAAGCATCTCGATATCGATTGCTAAATGTGTATATACAAGAGAATCGACTTTATACCTAAATATAAGATTACGGAATTCTTCTAAATGCACTGCCGTTATGCCGCCATGGCTTTATATCAACTTCAATACGTTAAAGAAGGTTAATTAACTTAAATATGTTAAACTAATGATTTGAAGCATTTCGATATCGCTTGCTAAATGTGTATATACAAGAAAATTGACTTTATACCTAAATATAAGATAACGGAATTCTTTTAAATGCACTGCCGTTATGCCGTTAAGTCTTTATGTAGAATTCAGTAAGATAGAGAGGGTTAATTAACTTTAATATGTTAAACTAATGATTCGAAGCATTTCGCTATCGATTGCTATATGTATATATACAAGAAAATCGACTTTATACCTAAACATAAGATAACGGAATTCTTCTACATACACTGCCGTTATGCCGCCATGGCTTTATGTTAACTTCAGTGCGTTAAAGAAGCTTTATTAACTTAAATATATTAAACTAATGATTTGAAGCATTTCGAT
>CM050325.1:2176442-2206613 GCA_027475135.1 Bactrocera correcta
AAGTTTGCCACATTTGGGACGAAGAGCAATCTGAAGAGACTAAAGAGCTGCCATTTCATTTAGAGAAGACAACGGTTTGATGTGATTTGTGGGTCGGTGTATTTTGGTTAAATGAAGCTTAAAATATCACCTTACCAACACTATATAGTATGACACGATGCGACTGGCAGCACTGGAGATATACGACTGCAACGACATCTAACAAATTACGAAAAGACTTTTTCGGCTACTCAATATTTGATGCCTGAAATTGAAGCCCAATGGATTTATTGAGAGAACACTTCGGTGAGCAGACAATTTCACGTTTTGTGCCTGTCGTTTGACTTAGACTTTTTCCTGTTGGAATATGTAAAGTCTAAAGTTTATGCCGACAATACCTATTGGATTCAGGCCTTGGAGCAAAACATCACGCACGTCATTCGGCTGTTACCAGTTGAAATGCTCGAACAAATAATCAAAAATTGAACTCAACAGATGGACTATTTAAGACGTAGCCGCGGCCTATATTTAAAAGAGATAATCTTCAAAAAATAACTGTCAAAGCAGGTTCTTTCAAATGAAAATAAACATTCCCATTAAATTGATTGAAAATATACACAGACAATTTTAGATTGGATCTACGATTAGATAACCACTCTTTTCGAAGCTTCAAACCTGATTTTCTAGAATATTTGACTTTTTAAAATTTTAAACTTTATATCGCGAAAATAGCATACGTCATAAATATAATGCATATTTGAACGGGTTTAGAATTAAAATTAAAATATAAAACTCTTCCGTTATGTATATTGATTATTAAAAACATTTAGTGCTAGTATACTAAAACATATGTTGTTTTATAACCCGACACTATCCGTTTATTCTAGGCCGTCCAGGTGTTGACTATCCCATACTCTCAGCGATTCCATACACAAATTTCTACTGCGATGAGCAGCCATATCCGGGATTTTTCGCCGACATGGAAACCAGGTGTCAAGGTAAATACCAGGATTAATAAAAATAAATAAAACAAACTTTTATATATCTTTTCTTTACAGGTTGGCATTATTGCGACATTGATGGTCGACAAGCGTCCTTCCTGTGTCCGAATGGCACACAGTTTTCGCAAGCCGTTTTCGTGTGCGATTGGTGGTTCAACGTTCGCTGTGATCTGTCGCCACGTCTTTACGCTATCAATGCACGACTTTACCAACGCCCCAAGGTGAATCCGACACGACCACATCGCATCATTACAAAAGAGCTGGTCGATGACATCTTCAATTAAGCGGTACTGGGTGACGACAAAGATAGTAGAAAAAAGTAGTTCGAAAGAGACAAACAGACAATGAAGTAGAGGAGAGAGAGAGGGATAGAGAAAGGTAGAAAGTGGGAGAGAAGGATAGAGATTTGAGAAGAAATAGTGAGAAGGAGAAAATGAGAAGGTGAAGGAGAGAGACAAGGAAAATGAGAAGAGCAAAGAGAGAGAAAAGATGAAGGAGAAAGAGAGAGATAAACAAAATGAGTGAGTGAGAAAAAAGAAAGATAGAGAGGGAGCGAAATGTAGAAAAGAGAAAGGGAGATTGAAAAAAAATGAAAAATACAGGGAAAAAGTTTAAAGAGATAATAAAAGGAAATATAGTAATAAAAAAATGGATAACGAATGAAAGGAAAAGAAAGAGAAGTGGATTAAGGAGAGAGAGAGAAGAGGAACAGAGAAGAAAAGGGGAATAAAGAGATAGAGGGAAAAGGAGAAAGAAAGAAAAGGAGAAAATGAAGGAATGGAGAAAGATAGAAAAGGTGAAATAGATATACGGAGAGAAAAGGAGAAACAGAGAGAGAGAGAAGAAGAGAGAGAAAGAGAGAGGAAGATAAAGGGAGAGAGAAAGAGAGAGGAAGAGAGAGAGAGAGGAAAAGAGAGAGAGAGGAAGTGAGAAAGAGAGAGAAAAAGAGAGAGAGGAAGAGAGAGAAAAGAAACAACTGAGAGTAAAATGTGAGGAAGCACTGCCGGATAAAAACAAGTGAGGGAAGAGCGCTTAAGCGTAGATTTGTGGGCTATGAGGGTTATTTAAGTTAAAAAATTTCGATTTCAAGTATTGAGTGACAAAATATCCAACGGTGCATAGTATTAAATTGAAACTCGAACTCGAAACTATTGCAATCCTAATTCGGTGCAATCGTGAGAAGTGTAGTTACAAAATATGCTAAGAATATATTTTAAGGCCACCAAGTGTATCTTTAGTGTTCTAATCATAAACTGGAACTATAAATATGTAAAGGAGTGTTACATAAAATATTTTTAGTAAATAAATTAGTATTGATATATATACTTATGAATGTAAAATATTATAAAACCATTAATTTAGCATAGAAGTGTGTAATATAAAAGAGGTAATTTTAGTTTTTTAGATTAATATTACAAACAAAAAAAATATTTAATACTATTTTTAGTGAATTTGTATATAGTTATATAGCAATATAATCAATGTGTCTTCCATCGCGGTCAACTGCTTGCATTAACATACAGATACATAATTATGTATGTATAAATTAGTATTTATATACTTTAACTTTAAATGCACATATTGTCTATATAAACGAATTACTCCTTTCTCTTTTCATTAATTTTGTCACTTTGTAGTTTTATTGCATTTAATTTATATTTTAAGTTAAACTACTCTCATTGTTTAAACTATTCTGCAGTTAGTTTAAGCTTTTATCTGATTTGAAATGTTGAATAAAGCTTATTAGCGAGCGCGCAAATATTTTGTTTTTAACTTAATTTATTTAATATTATTGTTTTTTTTTTTTATTTATAACCAGGTTTTTCGAAATGCCGTTTCTCCGTTTTGGCCAACAAATTTAGTCAAGAGTTGAAGGTCTCGACATTTTGATTTGAACAAAAATATCTAGCTGGGCTCAACCGGGATTTGAACCCGGGACCTCTCGCACCCAAAGCGAGAATCATACCCCTAGACCATTGAGCCGCCTGAATAAATTTAACTCATATTTCCCCTTGGCACCCAGTTAGCAAGAAGCGCTTTTTATTTTTGGACTTTTAATTTATGTAAATTATTTTCGTTTATTTCTTTGTTATACCGAAATGCTGGTCGTTTTTTCATTGCATAAATGTATTAAATAAAATAATAAAAATCACGGGTTCGTAGACCGAAAGCCTATAAAATGCCATAACTTAGCACTAAATTAAAATATAAACAAGGAGCATTTGCGGGCAAAAATTTTTAAAAAATTGGCCGTGAACCCACCCTCTAAACCATTTAAGTTAATATATACAAATTCGTCCAGCACAAATGTTATAACAACTCCTACTGGCGGTGTGAAAATGGATGAAATCGGTAACCCCGCTTACTACTCATATAACGGTACTGTTAAAAACTACTAAAACGCAATAAATCAATAACTTAATACACCAGAGAATTAAATTTTACCTCCGAGATGGAACGAGAAGGCTTTATGGGAATCGGTGTGAAAATTGGGCGATTACATATTTTGGGACCCGACCGACTGATTTCAACTAAACTTGGTATTTGGAATTCTTCTCATATTCCTATGTCACGGTGTGAAAATGGGCTAATCGACTTAAAGTAATTAATATAACTGTAGCCACTAGGTAAAAATATTGGATCCTATATCTATAGTTGACGTTTCACTGAAAATGTCGGTCAATGTATAGGATATACAAAGATATTCAAAGAAAACCCCTTCCTGACACTACTAACTCTGTGTATTAAAAATGGGTTGAATTAGGTCAATACTTCCCTGAGACCCTTATACCTAATATACAAATTTTCGAACTTCCGGGGGATTTTAGACTGTATACATACAAGGTCTTTCGCAAAAGAAACAGAACTTTTTAAATATAACTGTTTCTGGTGGCGCCACCTATTGGTGGATATATGAAATAACAAGTTTGATCTCTTGTTGACATTTCGTAAAAGTTTTAAGACAATTGGATAACTGTAATCGCTGTTATCGATCAAAAAGTGACAGCGGTTTTTGGTTATCGGTCGTAAAATGCATTTTGAACAAAGAACAAATATTAAATTTTGTTTCAAACTTGGGAAAACGTTTACTGAAACATTTCAAATGATGAAAGAAGTTTATGGTGATCAGTGCCTATCTCGTAGTAATGTGCATGAGTGGTTTAAGCGATTCCAAGAAGGTCGTGAGGACCTCTATGACGATCAGAAGTCACCGAAAAAAAGTCGTCTTCAGATGTCAAAAATAAAGACAATGCCGATTTGTTTTTACGATTCCGAGGGTATTGTACACCGAGAGTTCGTCCCACCTGGCCAAACGGTTAATGCTGTGTTTTACCTTGGTGTTATGAAGCGTCTTTTGTCACGCATTCGTCGTGCTCGACCACAATACCGTGAGGCAGGGTCCTGGCGCCTGTTGCACGATAATGCGCCGTGTCATCGGTCGACGCTTGTCATTGATTTTTTGACAAAAAACTCCATATTAACCATTAATCACTCACCCTACTCACCTGATCTGGCACCCTGTGATTTTACCTATTTGGAAAAATTCATTTGCCCATGAAAGGGCACTGGTTTCAAGACATTTCAGCTATCCAAAAGGCGACGACGGATATTCTCAAGAGCTTTTCGAAAAATGACCTTAAACACTCATTTGAAATGCTAATTGACCAGGCTAAACGCTGTATCGAAGCACAAGGAAACTACTTTGAATAAAAAAATATAACTTTTGAAAAATATTAAATTTTTTTTTTTTTTTGACAGCCCTGTTTCGTTTGCGACCTTGTATATCGGTCAACATGTGAGTTATCTCAATGAAAATGAAAGTATGCATGTTTTACTCATAACAGTGTATATTTGTGCCTGAAACTAATATCAGGATTTTTTAAGATCTGGCTGACTTTACTCCATATGATTGGTGATTGTATGTGAGGTACCTTAATGAAACCCAGGAAACATTTTTTATTATGGCGAGATAATAGTTAATAAATTAAATCTGGTCGATACTACCCAAACTGCCATATATGAATGTACATACTACATATAATAATTTTAATTTTTCTAACAAACCTTACGCTGGATATGTCGGTTAATGTATGAGTATCCCACCCTCTGGATGATGTTTTACACCTTGAGGTATTTCCCTGGCTTTGATTACAGGGGTTCGATTTCGGGTTCGATTGTATGGAAGCACGGCCATAAATACTTTTACATGAGTTGTCGTTTTTGAATCCTTTATATCCTATAGCTCCCGTGCATAGCTTATTAGGTTTTGGATATATCAAAATCGATCACCACTAACTCTAGACCCTTCTATTGACAAACAGCGGGAACTTATCTGTGCATCAACAATTAGGAAACGAACAATTTTAAAAATAATTTTCATATTGTCTTATTAAGTAAATCTATAGTTGACTTTAGTAGCGTTGATTTGTGTTTATAGGCAAGTGGTCGTTGCGTAGTAATAAAGGGATCAAAGCTTAAAAGCAAATTGTTCATTAAATGTATATTTGCCGCGACGCATCAAAATTCCCGTGTATGTTGTAATCGGTTTTATACCTTTAAGCATTGCCTCTGCAGCTTTTTCAGAAAGTTTTCTTTCCAATCGAAACCAAGGAATGTTTCATACCTTCGTAAAATAATTATATATTCAATACAACATTTTATTTATATTACATTTTATTTATGGCTTTATAAGATGTATGTGTGTATTAAACAAAAACAAAATTCTATTTAATTATAAATTTTTAATAAAAAAAAGTATATTACTTTAATTCCATAGAAAATAATTATATGTGCAAAATAGAAAACTTCTTAAAATATATCCAATGTTATTTTAACACGTATATAATAAAAAACACTTTAAGTAATTGATGTTTTAAATATGATGACCCTACTAAGTTTTGCAGAGTAGTTAGCTCAATTTTCTCCCATTCTGACACAATGGCACTTTTTAACTGCTTAATAGTATCATACTGCTTGGCATGTGCATACTTATACTCTAGCAGTAAGTATACTCCAAAGGTCCTCTATGAGGTTAAGGTCAGGGCTCAAAGCCCGCCAATCCAATATTTGGATATTCCGGGACTGAAAAAATGCTTTCGTAGCGCGAAACACATGAATGGGGCGTTGTCTTGCGGAAATATCCAATTGTTGTCATGAAAATACTTAGCAAAATGAATGAGCCCACTATCCAGTAGATTAATAAATACTTCGGAATTCACTTTAGAACTAAAGGCAGCCCATTATGGTTTCGCATATAGCGATAGGATGTCGTGTATCTCTCCAATATTTGTGATGACCATTTGGACCATCCAAATTAAAATTTTTTCGTCACTAAAAATTACATTTTCAAACTTCTACTCCCAAAACCTATATTTGTCGCAAAATAAATACGAGCATCTTTATGTTGCTTTCTCATTACGCGGCTGAGCTAGTTTTGATTCAAACTTAAGGCCCAATTCATGCTTCATAATTTGCTGAATACGCTGTCTAGTGATTGGTAGGTCTAATTTCACGTTTGTCTGCCTGCAACTATACCTTCGCTAATTGTTAAGTGATGAATGCGTCTCTTGGTCCGCCTATCAAGTGCTGGTAACCGACCAGTAAGCTTTATGACACCATAATTTTTGTGGATTTTTTTTAAAAATTTAAACTGTATTACGATGTCGGTTCACTGACACAGCAATTCGTCCAATGCTTATGCCGGCTTCGTGCATTCCAATTATTCTGTCCCGCTTTTTATCCGATAGTTCCGTACCACGTGGCATTTTTAACTATATAACTATTCCAAAATAATAAATTATTTTTCTACTCACTATATGCAATACCTATAATTTATTTTATTTTCCAAAAAAAAAAAAAAAAAAAAACTTTATATGTTTTCTGTTCAGCTGGCAGAGCCCAAATAGATGAATTTGTACATATAATTATTTTCTATGAAAAATACAAATCGCAATGACATTTTCAATTAACGGTAATTCAAATGAAACAAATGAAAGAAAGTTAAACATTACATACGATATATATACGTGATCGACGAATACTGCATATTGGAAAAAAAATTTACCGTTATTAATTCACGCGATACACTGAAAAAAAATTTGCACATATAATTCTTTACGAAGGTATCTTCAAAACTATTAAGTAAAAGAGGGGAATAAAACCGTGGATATTTGTAAAGCAGCTGCTTTGCGATTTTAAGAGCACAGCCCCAAATTTTGCTATACTAATCTTGTAACCCGAAGATATGGCTACTTTATTATATCGGCAGACGTATCAGGACTATTAAAAAACACAAATATACAGCACAACAGGGCAAAGCAGCACCTACGGCAAATTTGACTTTGATGAACTTAGTACGTAGAGATTCAGAATTTCGAGATTAGAAAATGAAAACAAATATGGGTCATCAAAAACCGCTTTATTGTTTTTAAAAATATTTTCCACTTCGATCTATGCACGCGTGTGAATCAATTATCGAATCAATTTTGTCACTCTGATTGAGATAACTCCAAAAAAATAATTTTTAATGCATCTTCATGTGTTGAAAAACGTTGACTTCTCAGTTTATTTTTTAACAACTAAAAATAAGTCCGCGGTCACACGACCTTAATCTTACCGAGCATCTGGGGGAGCACCTTGACCGAAAAATCAAGCAGAGGATGACCTAAGAAAAAAGCTTCGATTGAAGAAAGGAGCAAAATCTCTCCAGAATTTGCAAAAAAATCTTGAGAATAATTTTAGTTTATTTTAATTATTTTTGGCTGTGTTTACTTTTGTTTACTATTTACAAAACCACTATAGGTCAGTAGAATATTTTTTCAGAAAATACGACATTTGGTATTTCATTACTAATTAAAACTAAACAAAACAAATAAAACAAATATTAATTACTCTTTACTGTATTTCTTTCTTACATTGGGTCTAATTATTGAAACCGTTTCGATCGAAAAACTTGGCATTTCGATCGAAAATTATTACGTTGAAACCATTGAAACCGAATCGAAATTGAAGTTTTCGAGTGGTTGGGCTTACTAGATGGCATGTTCGTCGAAATTTATCCGTTGATGAATGAACTGCATAAATTGACAAAAATGGGGCATTTGTAAATATTTATGTAAAAAGAAAAAGCTGGAGACGCATTAAATTATGTTTTAAATGTGTAATTTAGGGACAAGAAACAAAAACACACCAACAAAAATCAATTTGAGGTACTAATGGTTAAAATTAATTTGTACCCCGACACAGCTAAAGGATTTTCTCAAAGAGCACCCGCGGAAATAAATGATTTTTGGGAAGACACTTCAGAAAAGTTAAACGCTATGGGCGGTCCAGTCAAGGACAAGACTGGATGGAAAAAGGGTATAAAAAAAATAGCACGCGTTTATATTACCGATTAATATTGTTTCATTTATAGGTTTACATTTAAAAGGAAAATGGTAAAAAAAAATATAAAGCAAATTTCTGGAACAGGAGGTGGGCCTTTCAACCAAGTAAATTTAAGTTCCTTCGAGGAGAAGGTGAGCGCTATACTTTCCGTTAATACATTAGTAAAGAGATTGAAAGGTATACAAAGTTTTGGAACATCAACAAACATTTCAGATGATATTCCTAATACAAGTGAGAAGAGACCAATTGACGACATTTCAAAAAGAATAACATTTTTAACGTCTGACTAGCTAATGGAGATACTGACCCGCTGTACACCGCACAAGAAACAGAAAATAAACAAAATGGGTCTCTAAACAATATCCAAAAAACGATGGAGGACAAAATTTCAAAAGTGCTAAACACGCTTATGAAGTAATTGAGCAAGCATGCACAAGAACAGTTTGAAATAAATAGATGGATTAGAAAACTCTATGAAATTAAAAAAAAAAAAAAAAAATTTAAGGAAATGCAGCGACAAAATGCTGTGATGGAAAAAATATCCATAGATAAATTAGAAATTAAAATAAATTTTAAAACTCGAACTAAAACATATAAATAAGCCATTAGTTGATGAATACATGCTATGAAATTATATTAAAAAAAATTAAAAAAAAAAACTATATCCAATTCTATTCGTCGATAGGCATATCATCTACATACATATATCATTCTCATATGCGTTGGAATATGCACTTTCAGTTTTATACAGGTTAAACTCTGGAATCACTACTAAGGTGATGCAGATTTTTTGTCGCGTTGTCACTGCACTGCTTTATCAACTTGATTTACTTATACTAGCAGCCTAAAAGTATGCAATATAATAGGTTTGTAGTTTCAAGCAGCTACAAAAAGGGAAAGCTGTGGTCTATACAAACAAAATTGTATTTCAATATTGATTCTTATTCATTTAAAGAAAATTTATTTATACTGTTATTTTGCAAATGTAGTTAATACCGCAATTTACTTTAATATAAAATATCATCACACTCATTTTGCAAAACTGAGAAATTATGGCACAAAACTGTAATTCGGCAACCAACTTTCAGACGGCTCAATGGTCTAGGGGTATGATTCTCGCTTTGGGTGCGAGAGGTCCCGGGTTCAAATCCCGGTTGAGCCCAATTCTTTTTTGTTTTTAAATTATTATTTTATTGTATTTGCAATAACTTGAAAACTATTTAAAAAATTTTTACATTTTACTAAATGGCCTTACATATTTATTTTTAAGTAATATAGTATAATAATAATATGTATTGGGTAAATTTAAAGCACATATTTCCGACTGCTCAACTGTCGAGCAAAGTTACATTAGATAAGTACTTACTGGCGTCTAGTGAATAAGCAATTATAAGCCGCTCTAATTGAGTATGGTTATTTATCCGACGGTCTTCATTCATTTGAACAACAAAGACTTAAAAGTCAGTCAAAAGTTTGTCAGAAGACACAACAGAAAATTTATTTTATCTTCGAATGAATCAAAGGACACTATCAAAAGGTTAATACAAGTGATAAGACGGGTGAACAAAGAAGACGGAGGGTGTTAACATAAAATTATGAGACTATTTTTTTGGGCAAGGTATTGAACGAATTCTCGAATAATAGATCGATAGCTTCGATTGCAGCTAAATGCTCTTCTGGGAGAAAAGAATGTGTAAAAAATACTCAAAATATGTGGAGTAGTAAGTATAATCGGGACATTCGTAAAATGTGTATGAGGATTTAGTATCTTTATTTCATAAAAGATGTCATCCTCAACATAATTTAGGTTATATTATTATGACCAATACTGTACGTAGGTATATAATGCGAAGGTGATATCTTTGAGTCGAACCGAGAACCTTTATAGTTAAAGTTTAATAATTTATATTAATATTGTAAATAATTTATAGAAAAAAAACAACAAAAAAGAAAAAAGTAAATAAAATAGAATAAATGAAATAATCAGTTGTCTTTATTAACAGATATCCAATCTAAAATAGTAAGATTGTGTTCATAATTTAAAATTCTTAATTTATTCTTCAATAGCTACGCCGTCCCCTCAAAGTAATCCCCTTTGGCCCCAATACACTGTGCCAACAGCCATTCCTTGAAACAGTTTTTAAAAACAATTTCCGGAATAGGCTTCAATCTCGTGGTGATTCACGTTCAATGCCTTTAATTGACTCAAAACGGTGCAAAAACTAAGAGTTGTCGGCCCAAAATTCCCGCCTCTTTTTACGGATAGCTTCGATGCATAACACTGAAATAGTATTCCTTGTTGACAGTTTGGCCGGTCGGAAGGACATCGGGGTGCATCTCATCTCCATAATCGAAGAAAATTGTCAACTCAACCTTAATACCAGTAGTAATGAGTTTCATGGCATCCTGGTAGTCGGAAAGCATTGTTTCACAGACATTAACGAGACGCAGTTTTTCGAAAAATATTTAATTTTTTTTTTAATTATATTTCAATGGTCTTCACTGATCCTTCCTATATTCTAACGATGCCAGCAAGACCTCTTAAATTTTTATTGACGTGTTGATCATCAGTTGATGTTGATGGCGGTCGTGAGCGTGGTTCGTCATCAACGCATTCGCGAATAATTTGTACCAATTCAAAAGACTTGCTCGCGTCAAACATTTATCACCGAATGTTTTTCCGACGTTTTGCACGTTGTGGCACCAGAAATTTAATACCGCACAGAAAATTTGCTGGAACTTCTTTGTTGAATAACTTCATTTATCGTAAAAATCGCTTAATGCACTAATGATTATTTTGATGAGACATTTGGCACAGATGCCGCTGACAGTCACACCAACTAAGAAAAAATATCTCGACAATTAGGTTTTCGTTTAAAATTTAAATTAAGAAGTCTTACTATTTTTTGCCCACAGTAGTAATATGTATACTATTTATAAGTGTGAAAGCGTTTATGGTCAGTGGCAGAAATTAGTTAATCAGCGAAAACATAGGGTGACTAAAAAGATAGAAAATAATAATTGCAGGGTGACAAAATTGATATTAGGCACAGTACAGTTATGCGGCTCAATGGTCTAGGGGTATGATTCTCGCTTTGGGTGCGAGAGGTCCCGGGTTCAAATCCCGGTTGAGCCCGAAATCTTTTTTTTTATTTTTTTTATTTTTTATTTTATTTTTTTATTTTTTTTATTTTTTTTTTTGTTTATTTTTTTTTTATTTTTTTTTTTGTTTATTTTTTTTTTGTTTATTTTTTTTGGTTATTTTTTTTTGGTTATTTTTTTTATTTATTTTTTTTTTCTTTATTTTTTTGATTATAGGAGAGTATTTTTGCTCAAAAAGTATTGCTTTCTTTAATCAGTTTTAAAAAAAATGTGAAAACTTGGAAATAGCCAATATGACTGTTAGCTATTTATAATATTATACATAGTACATACATATGTATGTTCCATCCATGCTATTTATCAGATGACACCAATCAGAGAGGTAAATAATTTATAGACATTGTGGTAGGTGGAGGTGATTCAGTACACTCGTAGTTGCAACAATTTATATACGTTTGCTTATATTAATGAATGGAGGTTTGAATTGATATTCAAACCAGGTGACCATATCAAGATTCCCCGTCTTTGCTGTGGACATTTTTTAACAGCTCAGACAACTGAATACAATTAAGAGGGTATTCTAGTCTAGAAAATTTACATTTTTTTTATATTTTCAAAGTTTAACTATTCAAGAATATGTGTACAAAGGATTTTTCAAATTTCAAATTATTTTCGGAGATATCGGCATTTTTCTGAGCCGGCATCCAAACTGCTTCGGCCGGAACGCGAAACTTTTAACGCGTTTTTCTCAAAACTGACTTTTTCGGAACGATACCCACGATTTCTCAGGACCGATTTACTTGAAATTTTTATAGTTTTTTTTATAGGCTTGTCTATGGTTGGACCTAGCCCCATCCCCAAATTTTTATTTTTATTCTTTTTAAAAAATTCGAAGTAGTCAGAAAAAGTGATCCAAAAAAACTTTTTTTTTAGGCAGTCGCCATTTTGTGAAAATTTTTTTTTTCCCACTTTTCCGTAGTTCCGGCCATTGCGACATTATTCTAGATTAATAATCTTTTTTTCTTTTTGGTTTCAGAAAACTAGGAGGGTTGAAATCATGAGTATGGTCACGTGGAAATTTTTAAGACCCCCTACTTCGTTAGCTCAAATTTTTAAAATTTTTTACTTTTTAATTTTTTTCTCTACTCCTCTAAAATTAACAAATAACTAGTAAAAACATGGATGATAAAAATATTAATTGCTTTTTTTACGACACTTTAAAAATTACCTCAAATTCATGCATCTAGACTAGAATATCCCCTAAAGCTAAATTTATGTTTAACTGTGCTAGAAATTAATTTCATTCGTCTTAACTAACAACCAGGTGAGTAATTTTCAAAGGCAACCTTGGGCCATTGTGGTAATAAATATATTTGTACTACATGTATATGAGACCGGAAGAGAAAGAATTGACAAATGAAGAAATTGAAAGGATCATATACTTTGAATGGGATGTCTCAACAGATGAAGAAAGTGAAAATGAGATGGAAGACATATCCACAGTGTTAAAGAACAATTTGCATAGGATAATGGAAAAAGGATAAAGCATATATATTGATCTTTTTGAAAATATGATCAAAGATGAACGTGAGAAGGAATCTTGTGATGTTACAGATTTTTGCTTTGAAAAAGTTGATCCCAAGACACTTAAATGTAAAAAAGGGTATTTCAATCTCCAGAGAGTGTTTTGGAAGAAGACAAAACCTGAAAAAGCGACAAACTGAAGACGCCGATAGAATATTTTTGCACCTTTTTTAATAGCCGAGTAATTGATTTGCTGACAATGAACTGAACTGAATTGTATGAGCTGCAAGAACACGGTATTGATTTAAATTTTACTAGAAAGGATATCAAAGGATATTTTGTTGTACTTCGGTGTTCCAAAAATACCACAATTCAAAGTGGCATGGTCAAAGGACTTAAAGCTTACAGTTATAAAAAATTCAACGCCACGTGTAAGGTTTTGAAAAAATTAGAAATATTTACATTTTAACGACAACTCTAAACAATCCAAGAAAGGAGATTCAAACTATGATAAGCGGTACAAGGTACTACAGTTTCTGAAATAAAATTTTGGTAAACTACGCCAGGAAGAACAACAAAGCGTTGATGAACAAATCATTGCGTTCAAAGTTATATCTTGCGTAATATCATACAAAATGTACACTTTAGCCTAATTTATTTGTACAGGTATCAAAAATTGATTTTGGACTCGCGATATATGGACACTGCGCAAAATCTCACCTCGCATGCATCCAAGCCTTACCACACAGCAGTAAGAAGAAGCATACGCGCGTTCCCCACCTCTCCGATCAGAGCCTTTTTAGCCGAAGCAGGCCTACCGAGCATCCAGCAAAGAACTAATTATAATATCATGATGCTTTTACCTAGGATTCTCCATAATAGGAGCAAGACCTTTTTCAACATCCTCGAGACGTCTACAACTAGGAGGAATGCATTGAACAAACAGTCCACCCTCATGCAATGCATAACCCTGATCAACGACCTCAATTTAATATCCATACCCGAATTGCTCGTCGAGCCTGACCATCCACAATGGTTGATTCCCAAACATTCTTTTATAAACACTCTGTCAAAGCACCAGAAACTAAAAACCAGCTCCAACAAATTTTTTCCGCTCTTCAACGAGGCTATTGAGTCTTATAAACCCAAATGGGAACCCATATATACCGACGGGTCAAAAACGGATACTACTACCACGTTTGTAGTGTCAAACGATCAGGGTGTCGCTATTACTGTGGGTGCTTTGCCAACATATTGCTCGGTTTTTACAGCAGAAGCTGCAGCACTTTACGAAGCGGTTCTATACGCCTCATCAACAGAGGAAAAACGTATAATATGTAGCGATAGTAAATCAACCATTGATGCACTTCAAAACTCAGCAAATAATTCATGGCTAATACAGAATATACTCGACAAACTCATGAAAACAGCATAAAAATAATGTGGGTACCAGGGCATGCTGGTATAAAAGGCAATGAGACAGCAGATAAACATGCAAAAGAAGGTAGTAGAGAGCCGTTGGTGTTCTTTCCCCACCTTACTACTAAAGACATCAAAGAACACATAAAAAAATACTGCCATCATATGCATCTCCGAGACTGGACTAGCTACCAACATTACTATAGAGATCAAAACCCAACTGGTGTAAAACCTATCTACCCATAGGTCTGCTCATGTCACAACATTCACTCGTCTTAGAATAGGCCACACTACAAGAACTCACAGCCACATTCTTAACGGTACCGATCAACCAAGCTGTCACCATTGCAACGCTCCCACCCAATCAGCCATCCACCTCATCGATGAATGTCCTGCACTGCATTTATTAAGGAAATCAACCTTTGGGAATAAGAGACCTTCCGAGCTTCTCAAAGCAACAAATAGCGATAACATCAGTGCCATTAATAAATTTCCTAAACTGTGTAACATCAAAGACATATAACGCCACATTCAACTAAATAACCTTACTAAATATTTTTTTTTTACCATAATCTTAGTATTAAGAGCCGAAGGCCCTGGTAGTCAGTGCTGATTCTTACAAGTGGATTAATTATTTATAATTAGTTCTCTTTTAAATAAATAAATAAAAAAAATATTTGTATAGGACAATCGACATATAAACAATACAATCCAGCTAAGCCTTACCAAAGTGGTCTGAAAATGTTTACGCGTGCTAGAGACTCTGGGTTAGTTTACGACTTTACGCGGTATATTGGTGAAGGCACCTGCCCTGATTATGGATTAGGAATATCTTCCGATGTTGTGTTATTTTTGGCAAAAGGGGTTCCCAAGCACAAGAATTTTAAGCTTTTTTTTTGATAATTGGAGGACAGGGGAACACATCTTTTTGGGTAAAGGTGCCAAGTTTAATATGGAAGTATAGAATATGGATGATATGGCAAGCGAGGTCATGCATTTCATGACTAGCTTTGATCGCACTGTGAGCTTCGATCCATTCGTGAAAAAGCCCACTGCGCCTCTTCTCTAGCGACTGCGTCCACCCATGTATTACTCGGAGGTATGTGTGCTGAGAAGTTGTAGATGTCGCTAGCAGTAGGCTCCGATTAGTTCGGTTTATGGAAGGAAATTTGTATGAAATTTGACTTCTAAACCCAATTGCCAATTCAAGAGTTCGAGTTGTGGAGAACTTCCAGTTATAGCAGATTGAGTTATGGAAGTTCAACTGAAAATAGTTTCGGGATATTATGCTTCATATCCAGGTAATATTTTTTAAACCTTATGTAAGGCATCAAATCAACAATGATACACAATTTCTTATCGGGAATAAAGATACTTAATTGAGATTATGTGGAATAACATGTATGTATTTTATCCGTAAAAATTATCTACATAATGTTTTTATTAGCTTAGTCTTTGAACTGGATAAAGACACTACTACAACAATGAAATTCACTAAACTTCCTTTGAAAAGTAAATTGGGTGAGAGTCACGATTAGTTGCCAATTGCACGCAATTTTGTATTAAATGATTTCCTAATTAGATTAAACGACCAATATTGATGATTATTTACGAATTTCGGGAGTCGATCTAAATCACATACTCGTAAGCGCATATGGAGGACTTTTATAACAAATTACAGAGAACTTGTCCCACAAGTACTTTTGTAGTTTGTGAATATGATATCTTGTACCCATGTAAGTATATACTGTATGTATGTATATGGGTTTGATAAAATAAAATAAAAAAGTACATACTTAAAGTAAAAGAAGAAACTACGTAATTGTATATTTCTACAGTTGTGAGCAATTCTAAACCAGTGCCGTAGATTATATTCATTAGAATACTCAGATAAAATTTCGTATAGTTTCCACTCTCAGGAGGTTGGTCTAGCTAATGGGAAATATCGGATCAATATCAATGCTAGGAACACATAATTTTATTAATCGAAAAGCAAAAATATGTAAAAAAGATAAAGTGCTTTAACTAGGCCACAAAGTAAATTTACTACAGAGAGTGCGACCCTCTGGAAAGGGTAGAAGTGATTGGAAAATTGTTAAAACTTGGGCGTGCTCATACCATCTGAAAGATGAATTGTACTATACATATCTCGTAAGGCCTAGATAGACCTAGAGGAAACTTATAGTTTTTAGCCAACACTTTTATATTTATTCATTTGGACCATATCTTAAAAATCATCTAAGACCACTCTAAAATTTAAATTATGGAAGAAATAAAAACTAAATCATAATTAAAATTTTGGAAACCCATGCAATAGAGTGGGCTAATACATACTATTTTCGGAAATATACAAGGTACTTTCCAAAGTAAAAAGGACTTAAAAAAAAACATAACAAATGGTTTTTTTGGCACAATCAATTTATTTTATTCAAAATAGTCTCCTTCTGCTTCAATACAGCTTTTTGCACGGTCCAAAAGCATGTCGAGCGAGTGTTTTAGCTGGTTGGCCGGTGTGGCCGCCAGTATGCCAGGCAAGCCTTTTGAATGGCCTCTTTCCTTTCATGGACAAATGCATTTTTCCGAAAAGAAAAAAAGTCGCACGGTGCCATATCAGATGAATACGGGGAGCGGTTAATGGTCAAAATGTGATTTTTGGTCAAATAATCGTCGTATGAATGTTGAATGTTGATGAGCAATTTTAGGTAGTCAGTCAATTTGTGCGGAACAAATCGTGTACACACCTTTCGTAAACTCAAATGTTCGGTCAAAATGCGATAAATCGATGTTTTGGAGATGTTCAATTAAACTTCCATGAATTTCAATAATGATTTCGGCTGATTTTTGATGAAATCACACACAGTTTCGATGGAATTTCCGGTGATCACGGATTTGGATTGGCCTAAATGTTGATCGTCATTTATGTCCTCACGACCACTTTGAAAACGTTGAAACCACTCGAGCACTCTGCTACGTGGTAGACAATCACCACCATAAACTTGTTTCATCAATTGAAACGTTTCGGTAAAAGTTTTACCAATTTTAAAACAAAATTTAATGTTGGCTCTTTATTTGAAGCGCATTTTCGCACCGATAACACAAACATACTCACACTTAAAATGCAATAACTTCATTTCCCAATCGATGAAAAGTTATGAAATCACTCACTGGACAATCGATAAAGATAGCAGATTCTAACGCACCAGTCGACATATAGAGGCCGCTAGACTCAAAAAGTCCTATTTGTTTTGGGAACGCAACTTGTTATATGTATCAATGTACTTCACAAGGATAAGTTTAACTTATCTTGAAAATTTGGGTTTCCATCGATTGTCTCTACCTGTGCTCAATATGATTGTCCTAAGAGCAGCCGATAAAAAAAAAAAATATTGTATGGCCTTTACAATGCTAGATGACATGCCATTAGGACACTGCTATTATTTTGCTCGCAACTGCTTGCTCATAGTTACATACGCATGTAGTAAATAATATCGAGCAGCAACTTTCACTGCAACCGCAAGGCTATTGATGATTAGCGATAAGGCCGGCAGTTTAGCGGTGTTGAACTGCCAACAACAACAGCAACTTACACTGGTTACAGAAAACACAAGGAGCGCCGATACCGCAATTTCAATTTAAAAAACTAGATTTTTCATTATTGTTGTTGTTATTTAATGTTTCGATGTTGCATGCCGCAAGCGAAGAGTTTACAGCAACAGCGCGTACTTGCTGTCAGGTGCCAACAGCAAACATGTACCAGTTGTAGAGCAACTTGAAACAAATTCACAGCTGGCAAGATTAAATCCAGATTGCGGTGGCGCTACTAGCACCCAACTCTAACCCAGTCTGGCAGCCTTTGGTGGTGAATCGCGTTAGTTGTGGTGCCAAGTGTGCGCCGTTGCGAGGATCAGTGGCATTAGTGACAGCGGCAATCAGCTGGTCGAAAGTGGTTTTATTAACGGTTCCACAATCGAAAGCCAGTAGCAACATCAACTTAAGTGCGCTGGTAGTGGTAGTGAACTGGAACGTTAGTGGGTTTCGGGTGCTATTGACAATACAACGCTTGATTGCACGTCGATTTGACGAAATACTTATGAGTTATCATTTTAGTGCAATTACAGCATAAGACACTCGCATGAACGACTTCCGTCTGCCGTTAATTGCCCAAATTTGGCTTGAAAATTTCATACAATATTTGTTGCAGTGAAGATGCAAATTACAAGTATAATCAATGGTTGCTTTTATTTTACAAAAATGCTGGAACGAATTCCATAACGATCTATGTTATTACTCGTCTAAAAGTCACGCAATATGCTACTTGTAGCTTCGTGAACGTGTAACGTGAAAGATTTTTTTTTTGTATTTTTTAACGAACTCCGAAAAGGGGAAACAAAGCGCTTAAAATATTTTGTAATTAAATATACAAACAGTGATAATATTTTCTTTAGGAAGAGGCAACGTTTCCTACAAGTTCAATTCAATTTAATTCTGAACCGATTATAATACACCGGAAGGGCGGATATCACAATTTTTGGTATATTGGGACTAGAAAAAGAAGACCCTGACCTTCATTTACAGTTAATTAAATTAAAGCATCCTCCAGAGAATATATGTATACATGCAATTTTAATGAGATAACTCTTACACTGACCGATATGTATGTTCAGCACATAGTCCACTAAAATAACGAAAATTATTATAATATCCTGAGGCTGATCGACTTCGCCGAGGCCTGACATATGGTTATCTGTAGTTCTAGATTCCAGCAAAAGAAAAATCATCAAGCTATCAAGCCCACGGATGGTAAAGCCAATTCAGATATAGATCGATCATAATGTGATAGACGGAAAGCACATATGCAGTGTCTTAGATGTACGTTCACTCCGAGGACCAAACACATCGGCTCGGACCACTATTTACACTCAACTTTGAGCAGCAAAAAACGCACGTCAATAAAGACAAAAAAGCTTTGACGTCAAGAAGCTGCAATCATAACAGACGGCCGAACGATTTCCTACTTGACTAGCACACTTGCTCTTTGAGAGCACTCATCAGCAAATCGATATAAGGGAACTGTGGAACGGAAATCATTAGTTTTCGGAAAACGCAAAGGAACAGCTGATATGATGAGGAGTGCCGTGTCGTAGTGGAGAGAAAGCAGACTGCCTACCACGCAACGTTACATTCGACCACAATAAGTGCGGGGTGGGATAGATACCGAGAGTTGTAGAAGGAAGCGAGACGAAAATGCGTGAGTACGAAGATCTTGACAAGTTGGCAGACAGAGGAAATTGTCGAAACTTCTACGAAAAGATGCGGCGACTGGCAGAAGGTTTCAAGACCGGAGAAACAACCAGTCCCCAGAAATGATCTAATGGCTGATACCTAGAACATTCCGAAATTATGGAGTGCTGGAGACCTGCTGAATAGCACTAAAGGTTTAAACCAGGAGATGGCAATTACCCGCCTGAAGAACAACAAAGCGACAAGGGTCGATGGATTGTCGGTCGAGCTATTCAAATACGGTGACGAAGAACTAATAAAGAGCATGATTCGATTTTGTTAGTTTATTCACCATGACCCAAATCTTGAAAAAACCAGTGAAAAGGGGATCGACACACTCCACCGGTTCGTCGATTTCAAAGCAGTACGAGGAGGTGCCTTTATACCCCAGCAAAACAAATACGGCTGTGTAAATTGACCTCGAGCAATACCAAAAGCTCTGTCAGGATCGGTGTGGATCTCTCTACTGTTCTGTATTTATACAAGGTGCATTCTAAACTAAACAGGACTTAAAAAAACAGAACGAGTGATTTTTTCGGCGAAATCACTTTATTTCATTCAAAATAGTGTCCTTTTGCTTCAATACAGCTTTTTGCACGGTTCAAAAGCATGTCGAACGAGTGTTTTAGCTCGTTGGCCGGTACGGCTGCCAGTATGCCGGTGCAAGCCTGCTTGAATGGCCTCTACGTCTGCATAACGCTTTCCTTTCATGAGCAAATGTATTTTTCCAAAAAGGAAGAAGTCGCACGGTGCCATATCAGGTGAATACGGGGAGTGGCTAATGGTTAAAATGTGATTTTTGGTCAAATAATCGTCTTTTGAATGTTGGATTCTGAGCAATTTTTGGTCGTCACACACCTTTCGTAAGCCGAAATGTTTAACTCCATTTCCATGAATTTCAATGATGATTTTGGCTAATTTTTGATAAATTTACGCACAGTTTCGATGGAATTTCCGGTGATCACGGATTTTGATTGCCCACATGTTAATCGTCATTTATGTCCTCACGACCATTTTGAAAACGTTGAAACCACTCGTGCACTTTGCTACGGGATAGGCAATCATCGCCATAAAGTTGTTTCATCAATTCAAACGTTTTGGTAAAAGTTTTACCAATTTTAAAACAAAATTTAATGTTGGCTCCTTGTTCGAAGCTCATTTCCGCACCGATAACACAAACATACTGACACTTAAAACGCAATAACTTCACTTCCAATCAATGAAATGTCATGAAATTCTCACCAGACAATCGATAAACATAGCTGATTCTAACGCACCAGTCGACATAAAGATAGCGCCACCAGAGGGTGCTAGCTTAAAAAAGTCTTGTTTATTTTGGAACTCACCTTGTATTGGTTTCTAAAACTGGGTGAGACCAGAAAACTAACAACAACAACCCAATTCGCAAGTAGACAAGAAGCTAAAATTTACTATGAATTACAACTCTCGGACCCCAAGACCACTCAAGAACTATTAACTAATGATACACATGATCTTCTAAAATAAACGTAAAATTTATGAAAACTAAAATGTTATATAATAGACTTAATAACTTTTCAAGCACGGAGGCTGTTCAATTCGAAGTTTTTATATCTTGAACAGGGTAAATTAAGTTTGCCGCGAAGTTCATAACAGTCTGAAGGAAACGTCGGAGACAATGCATATAGAAATGACGAGCTGAGTGATTCAGCCATATGAGCCTGTACGTCTAACTGCATATACGCGAACTAGTCCCTCAGTTTTTGAGACATCGATATGAAATTTTGCTCACATCGTTTTCACTTCCAAAAGATGCTCATTTGTCAGAACCGCCCATATCGGACCGCTATACCAAATAGCTGCCATCAACTAACGATCAGAATCAAGTGCTTGTAAGGAAAACTCTTCCATTTAACAAGAAATTTGAAATAAGTAATTGTCCAAGGCAACGGTGCAATAACCAAAGAAATTGTTTAGATCGAGTCAATATAGCATACAACTGCCACACAAACTAACCGACCAAAATCAAGTGCTCGTATGGAGTCTTTTGTATTCGTATTCAACCGAAGTTAAGTTTTTTGTTTTAATAATCAAAGTAAACACAGATTTTTTAAATGCTTGACAATGCTGAATTTAAACGGTTAGCGCGAAGGTAGTTGGTAAGTGTGGCAACACCACAGTAAGTGTGCTAACATTCGATTATTCAGAGCAAACGCGCACTAAAAACTAAGCAAATGCAGAATTATATAAAAAAAAGCATAAAAAAATTGAAATCCATGCGGTCTGCTGCATTGTAATAGCAAATAAACAAACGCTGCTATAAAAAAAAACTGCTGCAAAAGCCAAGTAACTGTAATATGCGCTTACAAACGTATAAATGTATGTTTGTGTGTGTATGGTCGTCATAAAAATAAACACTACTCTGTTTATCCACAAGTGATTTAATTTTTCTGCGAACTCCAAACAAACGCAAACCATTCGACCTGACCGGACCCTCAGCCAGCCAACCAGCGAGCTAGAGCCAACCTAAGCGCTCGGTCCTCTGCCATTTGGCGCGGTTTACCACACGTTTCTTTTTACAGCGACGATTCGCTTGCAAATGGCATTTGGCAAGCGGGTGGGGGGAGGGTTGGAGACCAACAGTTGGCGAGTAGTTGCTACTGTCTGCTGTTTAATTGCAGTTGCGTTGGCTAAAAAGCGCTTGCGGCACTTAATCGTGGTCGTGGTCGCGCTGATTTGTTGGTCGATCGCTTAGCTTTGTCGTTGACGCGGTGCTGTTGTTGTTGCTGGCTGTAGTCGCGGAGTTACAGTAATCGAAGTGAATGCACTGCTGCCAATTCGGCAGAAAATGTGAAAGGACGAAATGTCAAAAGCATGTTTTACTTCTGCTCAACAACGCGCTGTTTCGGGATGTGTATGTGTGTGCGTGTGTGTGTATATGCATCGTCTGCATGTATGCACGCGTGAGTAGTTGCCCGCAAAGTAAAGCTGTGCTGCTTGTAATTATTGTTTGAAGTGGATGTAGAAGATTACAATATGAATAGGAAAATTGTATTGGCAATAAATAATTTATAACTTTATGGTATATACTATTATGCAAGCGATTCTGAATTTGCATATTGTACATATTTAAATGCAAATGTATGTTTACGTAGAACATGTTGTGTGCATGTACTGCATGTCTGTTTTACAGTTTATAAATAAAATATATTCCAAGAGCTTTAAGTGGCCACTCCAAAGCATCTTTTTAGACAAATGCAGAAACACGGTTGCCATTCTGACTCACTTTTACTTATGATGTAAGGCATGAAATAAGTACAAACATAAGTTAGATCTATACTCCTGGAAAATAAACGCTAGAACGACTCTAGGGACATTTATCATTATGTAAAGAAACAGTAAGTAGTGATTTTTAAAAAATTAAAAATTTCTCTGTTGTATTAAATTATTATTATTATTATTATTTTTTTTTTTGAAAAGGCATTTTATTTTAAAAATAAATGAAAATTGTGTAAATTTTTAAATATAATGTAATAATCTGAATCACCGACTTGAAATGTTTTGGATTTCATCCTGTAGCCAATCTCCATGAAGACCTTCGAAAAGGCTTCTACTTAATGGGGTATTCTACTCCAGAATTTTGAAAAATTCGATTCTTTTTTCATACATATATTTAAAGTTTAGACTTTCAAAAATATGACCTTAGAAGGATTTTTGAAAATTCGACTTATTTTCGGAGATATAGCCGATTTTGTGAGGTGGCGTCCGTGTTCACTAGAATTGTCTCCTAAACTTTAAACGCGTTTTTCTCGAAACTACTTTTTTGCACACGGTACCGGCATTATCTCAAGTTCTTTACAAACGATTTACTTGAAATTTTGTGTGAACCTTTTTTATATAATCCTTTATCGTTCCTACCAGCATCGTGTTTTTAATATTTCAAATAATAATATAATATAATAATCAATAAAAACACCATAAAAAAATGGTTGGTAAAAATATTTTTAGTTTTTTTAAATAAAATTCAAAAAACTGCCCAAAATTTGATTTCAAGAGTAGAATACCCCCTTAAGGGGGTCTAGTATAGAAATTTGAAGAAATCGAAACTTTTTCATAATTCGCTAGTTAAGACATTCAAAAATTAATTTTTAAAACAGGTTTTTCAAAATTCAGATTATTTATAGCCGCTTTAGTGTAATGGCAATTAGAAAATTGATAAACGTTTTTGTTATATAATACATTTATCTATGACGTTTGATTCGGATTTTGTAATATTTTAATTGACAGCATTTTTAAAAAACTCGAAAAGGTTTAAAGGGGATTAAATCTTTTTTCCAAAGTCGACGCCATTTGGCGATATTTCTTATTTTACAAGGTTCGATCTGATATCTTTACTACTGAAGAATTTTATAAATGTTTTTAGTTCACGGCAAATGTTAAAATTACGTCAACCCCAACATCCCCTGCATAGGGTTGTGTGCTGGGTTTGGGACCCGCCACGTAAAAAACACCCCCAATGAAAAATAAACAACAGCCTCGGATGAGAGACCCCCCTTATGATGACGACGATGGCAAACGAATTAAGGACTATGATTTGAGGGCATGCACCTGGAATGTCCGGTCCCTTAATTGGGAAGGTGCCGCTGCCCAGCTGGTTGATGTCCTCGTGAAAATAAAGGCTGACATCACCGCCGTCCAAGAAATGCGATGGACGGGACAAGGGCAAAGACGAGTAGATCCTTGTGGCAATTACTACAGCGGCTATATAAAGGAGTGCAAGTTTGGTGTTGGATTCGTGGTGGGAGAGAGACTCCGTCGCCGAGTACTATCATTCACTCCGGAGAATGAACGTCTAGCCACAATCCGCATTAAAGCAAGGTTCTTCAACATATCGCTGATTTGCGCCCACGCCCCGACGGAAGAGAAGGACGATGTGACCAAAGATGCCTCTATGAGCGTTTGGAGCACTCCTATGAGCGCTGCCCTCGCCACGATGTCAAAATCGTGCTTGGCGACTTTAACGCCAGGGTGGGCAAAGAAGGTATCTTTGGTACGACGGTCGGTAAATTCAGCCTCCACGAGGAAACATCCCCAAATGGGTTGAGGGTCTGTGGTACTAGATTCCAGCACAAGAAAATACATTAAGCTACCTGGCTGTCTCCGGTTCGAAAAGCCATCAACCACATCAATCATGTTGTGATAGATGGAAGACACGTCTCTGTGCAGCAAAAAACGCACGTCAAAAAACACAAGGAAGGTTCGACGTCAAGAAGCCGCAATCACAACAGACAGCAGAACGGTTTTCTACTCGGCTTGCGCTCCTGGTCTCTGAGAGCACTCGCCAACAACTCGGAATAAGGGAACTGTGGGACGGCATTTCAAACTCCATACGTACAGCTGCAACCGAAACCATTGGTTTTCGGAAAGTGCAAAGGAACAGCTGGTACGACGAGGATTGCCGTGTCGCAGCGGAGAGAAAACAGGCTGCCTACCTCGCAACGTTACGATCGACCACAACACGTGCGGGATGAGGTAGATACCAAGAGCTAAAGAGGGAAGCGACACGCATTTGAAGAACGAAAAAGAAAGAGGATGAAATGCGTGAGTATGAAGAGCTTGATAAGCTGGCCGACAGGGGTATTGCTCGAAAATTCTACGAAAAAATTCGGCGTTTTACAGAAGGTTTCAAGGCCAGAGCGTACTCTCGTAGAACCCCCAAAGGTGATCTAGTCACCGATACCCAGAACATACTTAAATTATGGAGGGAACATTTCTCCAGCCTGCTGAATGGCAGTGAACGTACAACGCCTGGAAAAGGGAACCCGATTCCCCAAACGATGACGATGCAGCATACGTTCCATTGCCCGACCATGAAGAAGTTCGAATAGCAATTGCCTGCCTGAAGAAGAACAAAGCGGCAGGGGCCGACGGTATGCCGGCCGAGCTATTCAAACACGGCGGCGAAGAACTGATAATGGGCATGCATATGGCATCGATGAGTCGACCTTAAGAGTTTTCGAGAGAAAGGTTCTGGGAAAGATTTACGGTCCTCTGCGCATTGGCAACGGCGAATATCGCATTCGATGGAACGATGAGCTGTACGAGATGTACGATGACATAGTTCAGCGAATTAAAAGACAGCGGCTACGCTGGCTGGGTCATGTTGCCCGGTTGGACGAAAACACTCCAGCTCTGAAAGTATTCGACGCTGTACCCGCGGGGGGAAGCAGAGGAAGAGGAAGACCTCCACTCCGTTGGAAGGACCAATTGGAGAAGGACCTGGCTTCGCTGGGGATATCCAATTGGCGCCACGTAGCGAAAAGAGGAAACGACTGGCGCGCTGTTGTTGACTCGGCTATAATCGCGTAAGGGGTGTCTACGCCACTTAAGAAGAAGAGAAGAAGAGTAAAAATATGTTTAAATTCTTTTTTTGTGGACCAGAATACTTCCTTTTCAAGAAACTTCGTCTACACCGAGGCTATAATATCCTTCACATATACAAATTTCCCTTAGAAGGACTTACGTTTGCGAAAAAGCAGATTTCAGATCGATTTCTCAAAACTGAAGGACTAAATTGAATTCACATACATATATAAAGACAGATAAAAATTTATAGGGTCTCCGACGTTTCATTTTGAATGTTATGCACTTCATGAAAAACTTGAAATACCCTGTTCAGGGTATAATTATTATATAAATAGGACTTCCAAAAAAAATTCAATTTTTTGTGAAAAATGTGACGAATATCTCTTAGACGGTCGAGTGATCCTATAAACGGCATCATTTTATGATTCATTATTTATAAAAATAAACACCGGTAAGGATAAACACAAGAACAAGGAAAACACAATACTCTCAGGTTTATTATCAATTAATTAGAACCTGATTTTTCGCTTTTTTAAATAGATATGAGAAAGGCTGAGCATTGCATCACAAAAACTCGAGAGCACAATAAAAATATATGTAAACAGGAAGAGAAGTTGAGCATTTACTTCAAGTTGCTTAAACAATAATTGGATTAGCAATTAAATGGGTTCTCCAGATTGAAATACCATACATGCTAGAAAGCACAAAATAAATTTGTCTGGCAAAACAAATATAATTCAGGTTGTTAAAAAAAATATATACATATGTATATTTATTCAAAACAAATTCAAAGTGATTTGAATATTGTTGTTGCCAAATCGACTATCTGAAAAAGCTTGCAAAGAAACATTATTAGACGCAAAGCTCACGAAAAGTGCCTGTGTTGCCAAAAAGGAACGTGCAATAAAGACTAAAGTTTGCTAAAGAACATTTGCTTCGGCCTAAAGATAAATGGTCAATAGATGTCGTTGTAGTCATATACTTCCAATCACATTGTACCATATCATTAAGTGTTGGAAAGGTGAGATTTTAAGCTTCAGAAATTCGCTATATTTTGAAAATTTTGCATAAAAAAGGGAACAATACCAAGCAAGCCCCCACAGGTTCGCTAGCTTCCGTTCTGGAAATTTCGATTTACGTTGATGGAATAATGTTTCTAGCGGAAAAATAGCAAAAAATGCTCGACCAAAATGGTACATATTTGTTTATTTATTTGTTATTATAAATAAAAATACTAAGTTGACGTTTGACTAGAAATGCGAAAAGAATTTTTCGACTTCCAATGTGGTAAAAAAAAAAAAAAAAAACCACTTTTTGGGTAGAAATGGAAGTGTGTCAGGTGAAAAAAGGTTTGCATAACCAGTTTGCAAATATGGTGCAGACCGGTTATATCTTCTATTTTTTGGTCTACAAATTTCTAATGTGTTCGTTGCGTAATTTTAAGGGTCTACATTGGTTTCTTCGTGTAAAAAACAGCCTTTTATCAACAATTTCAATTTTTTCTCATATAAAAAATGAAATATTATAGTTTATTAAATTTTTTTATTGTTACAAACATACACTATCAACAAAGAAATTTTGAAATTTTTGGAAAAAAATATTAAAAAATCGGCCATTGCGCTGACAGTACGGTGACGTCGATCCGCTCCTTAAAGGATCAGCTTAAGTCAAAAAATACATGTTTTAATTTACCTTAATTAGAACTTGGGCGAAGAAAAAAAACTGAAAATTAGATTTTTGGCAGACATTTTTATAAAAAAAATTTAATTTTGTGTTAAAATTTCGGGACTTTTTTTTTTTCAAATAGTTGAATCGAAAAAAAATCCTTTGTCCAAGTCTTTAAGAAGTGTATCTCAAAGACCTGTGTAAAATTGCATGAAAATCGGTGGAATAGTCCTCTAGAAATCTTGCCAACCGACTTCAAAAACACCGTTTCGAGAAAAACGCGTTTAAAGACGGTGCACTTAGCCTAGCTAACCTCGAGCGCACAAGTCCTCAAGGCTGTATTTCCGAAACTATTACTCGGATCAACTCGGCTCAAATTTATAACAATATTCTGGAGGTGTTGTAGAATTTAATAAGACAATAAAAAACGATTTTTTGAAACTCGTAAAACCATGTAAGCTCTTAAGTAATTTTTGCGGAATTAAAAATAATTTTCATAAGGTTTTGATCAGATTTTGTGATTTCTATCTCAAATATTTTACAAGTGCTGTATTAAACTTACACATACATATGTTTGCACATGTACTTTTGTGCTTTGATATTTCAATCAGTGACAACTGCAAGATAGCATAAAAATAGAAGCGAGAAAAAATTCAGCAAAGCGTGATGGATTTCCAACCAACAAGCTATGAGAGCAGCAAATGCACAACAACAACAAATCAATGATCTTTATAAATCGTTAGCACTTTGGACAGTTTGTAAAAATATCGCTTCACAAATGCAATATGTGGATAATGCAAATAAGCGTATGAATGTATGTGTATGCCGGTGTAGATGTGTTTGTGAGTTTGGGAAAATATAGTCTAAAGCCCAACATGTGGGTTCAAAAATGACTATTCGCCTGCATCCGCCTTCATATCCGCCTACAATGTCACACACTTACATATGTACTTATGTATATGCATTTGGGGACACATATAAAAATACACTTAAACATATGTATGTATGTGTATGCAAGGTATGTATGTATGTTGTCTTTATTCGGCTTTATTTTAATGTTACTCCACATACATACATTTTGCTGTTGTCTGAATTTTGTAGAGTAAATTAATTTATTCGTCGGCATGTGCCGTTTTAATTGCCAACGTAGTTGTTATTGTTGCTTGCTGTATGCATATGTAAGGCAGGTGCCAAATTGTATGCGTGTGTCGGTCTCTGTGTTGTGTCCGTTATTATTGTATTATTTCGCAAATTATTAGATTTTTAAACACTGCACGGCCACGCACACACGCACACATATACACGCATATATGAGTTCAAGTGCATACCTCTACAAACATGTGTGTGTGTGTGTGTGTCATTGCAGAGCAACTTACGGCCGGCAAGGTAATTCATTTGTTGTGGCCATTTCACATTTCTTAAATTAGCATACGAGTATAGCAGGCATACACACAAACAAATGCACATAACACAGATGTACATACATACACACACAAACAGACAATGACAATTTGCCAACGCATTGCGTGCGGATTGAATGCCTCGCACACGTGCAAACAAATTCGCACGCATTTAAATGGGTATTTATGCTTTTTCACCGCACCACAAAACAGCATGTGCATGTGTGTGCGTGTGTGTGAGTGCATGCTACATTATTATTATGCGAAAACATCATTTGCTATTATATTATTTTGAATTTTCCAGCAATTAGTCTTGTTTACATTGGACGTATGCATTACCAAAGTGCGTCTGTACATATGTAAGTATGTGTGTGTGTATGTGTGTTGTCAGGTAAGTATCAGTGCATGATATGTTAACTCAGCAGCTTCGCAAATAGCTGGCATACACACATTTGCCGCAATTGCTGCACCGAGTTTATTTAGTAATTAAAAGTTGTTTTATTGCTGCAATCTTCTCACTTAGCCTGTGTGTTTTTGTTTGCGTGTGTGTGAATTGAGTAGCTTAAAATGATGGGATGCAGTTGAAAAAAGGAACTTTGTAAATATCATCGCTTAGCAGGCTAATGGATTTGATGAAATGTGTATTATTTACCCACACCTGCTAATAAAGTATTTTCTCTGCTGGAAGTGCGTTCGATAAAAAATCACCAATAATGAAATAGAGAAACTTGTAAATGAGAAGAGACGAGCTAGGCGGGAATGGCAGTTAAATCGCTCCCCTTCAACTCTGCTTCAAATGAAATCTGCTGTACGAAAGTTAAAAAAGCGCTTAAACGCGAAGAGGAACACAACACTGAAAATTATATAATGAAACTGTGTCTAAATTCTCGCAAGCAAAACTCCCTTTGGAAAGCCCAAAAGTCTTTCAAGCCACCAGTAGATTCCAACATGCCTCTAAGACAGTTGAATGGTAATTGGACACGTAGTGATAAGGACAAGGCAAATTGCTTTGCAGATCACCTAGAACAGGCACTTCAACCCAATTGCCCAAAGAACAACTTTGAGTTGCC
>CM050325.1:2207113-2232113 GCA_027475135.1 Bactrocera correcta
CCCCTACGATCATTTGACAGGGAGGAATGCCAAAGATCATGGTGCGCGTTAAAGTCGCCTAGTACCATACGGTTTTCACCACGAAGTAGCGCACCTACATATATTCGGGTGATATCCTGTAGGGCAACATGTAACTGGGGGATGTATATATTGAATATTTCGAGCTCGACATCGCCTGACCGGATAGCTATGCCCTGACATTCTAGGGTAGTATCCCTTGGGTCGATGTCTTCTTCGATTAGACGGTACTGCACAGTGTTGTACAATATGAAAGCTAGGCCACCACCACTATCGCTTGCGATCTTTACGTATTACTTTGAAACTTGCACAACTCAGAAGATCTGAGCGGCTGTTTAACTTGGTTTCTTGGACCGCAGCTATCGATATACGTTCCCGATTCATAAGTGCAACTATCTCCTCGATCTTACTCTGGAGTCCGTTGCAGTTGAATTGAAGAAGTCTGGTTTTTCGCGGGTGTCCGTGGGTGATCCTGGGGGTGAGGGAGTGACGTGTAGGTGTTGTCAGAGTGGGAGCTATGTTGCCTGTTTGAGCTCCTGACCGTTAAGGTCCTCAGTTGGCCACTCTGGTTGGTGGCGGCGCGGCGCGCGAACTATGTGCAGATTGCACAGCCGTAGAGGCTTGTGTCGCAGTATTGCGCAGGCAACATGGGGCCACGTAACGCGTGGTCCACTCCCTGTGAGTCTTAAGGCCTGAGCAGGTCTTAAGATGGCTCCATCCATTGCATGTGTTACACCTGACCGAGGTGGAATTTGGATGCTGTCTCTTTGCGCAGACGCAGCAGAAAAATTCCTCCGGGCCCGGGTTGGACTCAATGCCAGCACGAGTCAGGAGGATACGGAGCAACCCTGCTGCAAGGCGTTGCTCCAGTGACGACAAACACAAATTAATACTCACCGATCCAAACGGGGTCAGATCGCCGAAATAACAGCCCTTGGTCGGATGAAATCCGAGTCAATTCCGGTGCGTAGAACCGGCTGTCTTGGGAATCAGAATTCCCGTCCTACTATATGGTGCAGAAGCTTAGACGATGACAACAACAGATGAGTTGACGTTGAGAGTTTTCGAGAAAAGTTCTGCGAAAGATCTACGGCCCTTTGCGCGTTAGCCACGGCGAATATCGCATTCGATGGAACGATGAGCTGTACGATATATGCGACGACATTGACATAGTTCAGAGAATTAAAAGACAGCGGCTACGCAGCTAGGTCATGTTGTCTGGATGGATGAAAACACTCCAGCTCTCAAAATATTCGATGCAGTACCCGCCGGGGAAGCAGAGGAAGAGGAAGACCTCCATTCCGTTGGAAGGACCTGTCTTTGCTTGGAATCTTCAATTGGCGCCACCTTGTAAAAAAAAAACGACTGGCGCTCTGTTGTTAGCACGGCTATAACCGCGTGAGCGGTTTTTACGCCAGTACAGAACAAGAAGAGGTGGATACAGAAGTTAAAAATTAAAGTGTAAAATTTATTATAAGCAGGAGAAACACGCATTTTACATAGTTGAATTTTTGTACTTCAAATGCAATAATCTCAAAAACCATAAGTCAGCGGCAATTCTACATATATCAGGGGTGTTGAGGAATCTGATAGTTCTAGGAATCATGAGTAAGACCGATAAAAAAACAGTAGTAGATGTCATGAATTCATATATTATTGTTTTTATGTTCGAAAGAGAATAAAAAAAGTTAAAAGACGGCAACAATAGTCTGCGATAACCGCGTTAATCCGGGTTCATTAAGGAGCTAAAGAATATAATTCCGTTGTAACTCTCACTCAATTATCAAAATTTAAGAGAGACATTTCGTTTTCACATTTTTAAAAATTGCCAATTTTAATCTATTGTGAATGAAAAACAGACAACACTGACAGCTGTTTTTCTTATGTTCAATAACAAAACAAGAAGTTTTATGTCATGATGATATTTTATGATGCAGTTTTAAAAATAACGTGTTGATACGTTTTTGTAATAAAAACCGCAATGTTTATCTTCTGTCCATTTTCATTGAAACAATCAGTTTTAAAAATAACGTGTTGATACGTTTTTGTAATAAAAACCGCAAGGTTTATCTTCTGTCCAGTTTCATTGAAAATATTATAAAAGTAATAAACAGCTGTTTTTGAGAGTTTCAAACTCGCATAGCTGCCGTCTGTCACCTACAAATTTGACTCTGATTTAAGTGCGCAATTAATCCGGATGAACGCTGCCGTTTATGAAGGCTATGAGCTAACGTTGGCCAACACCGAAAGCTCCGACAGGATTGGGAGGGACCTCTCCGAGCCGATCTTTCAGACTAGCACACTATCGTGCGACTAGGGGAAACTTTAGTATACCATCTCACGATTTAGTTTACATTTGCTCGATTTATAGTAACTTTTTTTTCATATTATGCACTTTTTATACACTTACACTTCATTACAATTTTTTATATTATATTTTATATTAATTATTATTATATTAATTATTTAGATATTTGCTTAAAATAATCGTTTTATGTTTTATGAAAATTTCACTACAAGCACAATAACATAATTGTTCCGTGTTGTCAAATAATAAGTGTTACCGTAGCCAAAGGATTGAGAACAATAAAAATAAATTAAAAAAAACTCAAACGAAGGAAACAAATGCCATTTTCTACAATAAACTTTGCATCTATTAATTTTACAAAAGGATCATAATGCTTATTCCCTATATATTGGGTTGTCAAAAAAGTCTTGCGGTATTTTTATTGAATCAATTCGTGTGGCACCCATACATTGAGCTTCTTAGTGACGCCAAGCTTCTTCAAATGGTTTATAACGGTTTGATGACTACTATGCCGGTCTCTTTCGACCAATTCAGCGATTTTATCGCAATTTTCGGCTTGAGATGCATTTTTGCCTTTATCGTAGTGGTACTGTAAAATATGCCGTATTTTCTCTTTATTTTGCTCTATGTTTGCGACGCTATAACTCACGAACGACTTAAAAGAAACGACAATAAATCAAACACGTGTTAGCGCGTGAAATGAGCTTTCCAAAAAGGTATAGCATGACCCGATGCGATGAATAAAACTACGCGCTTTCCGCGCCAACTAGCGAAAATACCGCAAGACTTTTTGTTATTGTGAATGTAGTGAAATTTGCGTAAAAAATAAAATGCTTAAATATCTAAAAAATTAATATTAAATAAATATGTAGAAATATTACGGTGAAGTGTATAAAAAGTGCATAATATGAAAGAAAAAGTTACCATAAATCGAGAAATTGCTGAATTAAATTTGCGAAATTTTCAACTTTAAATGCATATTCTCGAAAACTATAAGTTTGCGGCGGCTCTAATGATATATGTATATTCTTATATGGCGCATCAGCTTTATCCAACCATTCCACTTTTAACCCTAAAATCGTGGGATGGTATACTAGAGCCACCCCAAATCTCTTCTTTGCGTTGCTTAAAAAAAATAACCCTGGCCGATCCAACACCAGGATGTGGCAGATTTTTTTCGAATAAAACTTCTTTTTGCATTGCCGGCCTTTGGCCGCTATTCAAAAAAGCAACCCTGGCCGATCTAATACCGGGGTGTGTCAAGTTTTTTTTGGAGAAAAACTCGTTTTTGTTTTCTACTTATGATATAGCAAGAAAAGGGATAATGATTTCTGATATGGCAAATACTTATTATTTGACAACACGGAACACTTACTGTTATTGTGCGTGTAGTAAAATTTATGTAATATATAAAATGCTTATTTTAAGCAAATAGCTAAAATATTTAAATAAGATAAATGTGTAGAAATATTGTAGTGAAGTGTATGTGTATAAAAAGTGCATAATATGAATGAAAAAGTTACCATAAATCGAGAAATTGCAGAATTAAATTTGCGAAATTTTCAAAATGCATATATCTCGAAAACTCTAAGTTTGCGGCGGCTATTTCTTAATCTAGAGCATCAGTCCAATCCAACCATACCACTTTTAATCCTGAAATCGTGGGATGGTTTACTAAAGTTTTAGAATCGCATACATCGATTCCGAAGTTAAAATGGGTATGTACAGATAGGGGAGATCCTCCAGATCAAGAAAATATGTATATATAGTTGCCGCTGACTTATGGTTTTTGAGATATTTGCATTTAAAGTTCAAAAATTCTACTATTTAAAACGCGTTTTTCTCCGATTTATAATTTATTTTACACTTTTATTTTTAACTTTTATATTCACTAATATTCCTTATTCGTTTATAACTATTTATTTTATATTAAATAGTGTAAAAACAACTTTAATTCCATATTAAACTTTAGTTGAAATCCATTTATTCATACAATAAGAAATGGTTGCAAACAATTAAAATATATTTTGTAATGGAATAAAAATAAAACAGAGTGATTATGTCGTCATTACAAAATTCATTGTCGTGTAATAAGAAAGGTAAAATCTTTCAGAATTTTTATTATCTTTATATATCCCGGTCTTCGGTCGGCTCAACGCGAAAGAACTGAGTACGCCCAAGTGTTGGTCCGACCAGGGTTCTTTTTTTGAAGCAAAGCGGAAGGCTGACAGTGCAGAAAGGAACATTGCAACAACTATTTGCACACATTTTTTCTTAAAAATAAATAAATTAAACTATAAACATTTAAATACATCCACATTTTTCAATTTTTTCAGGTTTTCACCTAAGAAATCTTTATTTTAAAAATTAACCAGGGTTATTTTTTTAGAGCGCGGCCAAAGGATATTATATTATAATATTGTCATGGATTTTTACTTATTTCTGTTCATTAAATATAAATCACATATTATACATATACATACATATGTACATATATGGAAAAAGTGTTCACAACTCAATTATAATTTGAAAAATGTTGGAAAGTACTTTTTATTATAGTTAATATAGCAATATTACGAATCTTTTAGCGCTGCGATTTGATGGTACGGATGAATGGAGGAAGTCCTCAAGATTAAAAAATGTATATACATATACCCTTCTCAGACTCATTGCTTTCGAGATATTTCTGTTTAAAGTTCAAAAATTTGCAAAAACAATGCTCGTTATTTCACTATGTTTAACCCACATTTCACACAATTTTTAATTAATATAGATTTAATTGCACTGTACACATTCGAATATATAAAAAATTTATACTAATTGTCTATTTTTTAAGGAAATAAATATACTTTAAAAACTATTTTGCATATTCACAAATAGCAGTGTTGCCATACTTTGTTTCTTGAAAATATAATCCAAAATCTGTTTCATATTTAGAGATATAAATGATTAAAAATGAAATATTGATTCATATATTTATATGGATTATATACCATAATAAAAAGAAAAAAATTATTATAGAATGCAAAGTTTTTCGGTATTTCTCTCCTTATGATATATATAGGTGTTCGATCGATGAGGAAAATAGTTGGACACACAAGAACTATGAACATCCCGGTGTTGGACCGACTAGGGTTACATATTTGGAAACGCGGCCGAAGGCCGTCAGTGCTGGGAGTAGTTCGACACAAATGAACTATGAACACCCCGGTGTTGGACCTAAGGCCGCACAAAAGTACTACAAACACCCCGGTGTTGCACCGACCAGGGTTTTTTTTGAAGCGCGGCCAAAGGCCGCCAGTGCGGAAAGTAGTTCGACACAAAAGAACTATAAACACTCCGGTGTTGGACCGACCATGGTTATTTCTATTATCTTTATACAAAACCCGTTTGTACCTTTTTCTCTATGTATGTTAAAAAGAAAGTGTGTTCTGTTTAATATCGCGCCAGTTACATTTGGCTCACTGTACCTAAACGAGAGAACCAAATTGAAAATTTTAAACACGCATGTATGCTTAAATTATTGAACTATACTTTAAAACATATCTTAAAAATCGGTTCACAAATTTTTCCACAAATTCACTTTAAAAAGATGCTATTTTTTGCAAATTTCTAAATATATGCCAGTGTATTTACATTTTCAGATACATTTTCACGCACATATATTACTTTTGACTTATAAAAACCACTAGTAATGTTTTTAATTACTTTTGATTGTTAATTTCTTTGTAAATCTTTAAATAAAATACACCTTTTCCAGCATTGAGTTCAATAATGCGAACAACCCAAATGACTGCCTAATTTGAACTGTCAAATTATCGAGAAAGCACGAACCAAAGGGAATAAATTAAACCCACTTAGCAATAAATGTATGAAGTGAACGCGAAAATGTGTTCAGTACTAAAATACTGAGGATGGCGTAGCCGGTGTTGGACCGGCCAGGGTTATTTTTTTAAAGCGCGGACGAAGGCCGCCAATGCAGAAAGCAGTACTACGCGAAAGTACTTCAGTTAACCCGGGTATTCGCTCGACCAGGGTTATTTTTTTTACAGCGCGGCCGAAGGCCGCCCACGCAGAAAGGAGTACTATTCGAAAGTACGTTTACTAAAAAGTTCGATCCTTCCTCTTTCTAATAAGGGGGCGTGAGGGGGTAGGCCTTATGTTATTGTGCATATAGTGAAATTTGCGTAAAAAATAAGATCAGATTATACCTTCAAATCGCGGCGCTAAAAGAATCGTAATCGAGGCCCCATTTTAACCCCGAATTCCGGGGATGCTATTCTAAATCGCTGCCTAAGTAGTCAGAAACGATTTAATGAAGTGTTTGTGGATATAAGTTAAAAATTTAAATGTAAAACTCATTTTAAATCGGAGAAAGACGCGGTTTAAATAGTTGAATTTTTGAACTTTAAATGCAACTATCTCGAAAACCGTAAGTCAGTGGCAACTATATATACAGTGTGCGACAAAACTAAAGCACGGAATCTACCTTGTCGGTATTTAACTGAATAAAATCATAAAGTAGGTATTAAATGATTTTATTTTTATTTTTATAACTAGTTCATTCATTCTTTTTCTTGAATTACTAAAAATTAAACAAATTAACTTATTAAAAAAAATATATAATACCACATATGAAGAACTCCAAAAATCTGGTGCGACAAAACTAAAGCACACAACTAAGAATTCACATTAATTGCACATTAATTTTTTGTTTAACGGTTTTTAATGATCAGAAAATGTTGAATTTGTGTAGTTATTAGCTAAATAGGAAAATATTAGTGCATATTCAGTTTCAATTCGTTATTCAATGCGGTTTGTTGTATATTAAAGTAAAGGGTATATTAATGGCTCAAAATAAGTATTCTGCTCATTTTAGAGAAAAAATTGTTAAGGATTTTAAGAAAAGAGAATCGGTTATGATTATTGCAAAAAAGGTTGGAGTAAATCACATTTTGTTTCCCGAACATTAAGCCGATTTCGCAAATCAGGCTCTTTAGTTCCAATGCATAGTGGTGAAAGGCCGAGGAAAACAACCGAACCAGGAGAAAAGGCAGTCATTCGGGCAATAAAAAATTACCCGTTTATATCTGCAACATCAACTGTAAGACAATTACGGTTAAATATATTACAGAGATCCATACAACGTTGAGCTGTTCATGGGGGATTTTCATGCTACCTGTGGCAAGTTAGTGCAAAAAAGCCATATATTTCTTTAAAGAACAGACTGGCGCTACTGAAATTTGCGAAGATGCTCATCAATTGGACGATTACAAAATGGCGAACTGTACTTTTTTCTGACAAATCGAAGTTTAATATAAAAGATTCAGATGGGTTGAAGCTGATAGGCAAAACGAAAGCACAACGCCTAAATTCACGTTAAATAACAGGCACAGTGAAACACCGTGGAGGTAATGTGCTAGTGTGCGGTTATGTTTCAGCGCATGGAATAGGGCCAATTTATCATATAAATAGTATAATGGACAAATTTAAGTATAAAAATATTTTTTGGAATATTTTGCTGTGACATGCTGCAGAAGAAATGCCTTTAAATTGGAGTTATCAACATGACAACGACCAGAAACACGCTGCTATTTGTGTAAAATAGTGGTTTGATGTAAACAGTATTGAAGTTTTGAAGAGACCCGCCCAATCACCAGATCTCAATCCCATAGAGAACCAATGGAAAACTGCGGATCGAGAAATCATACCTGAGAATTGTAAAAATAGGGCCGCTTTATTCATACAATTTAAGGAAGCATGGAAAAGCTTCTCCTGGGACAAGTTAAATAAATTAATTGGGTCCATGCCTCGTCAATGTGTAGCTGTATTAAAAATTTAGGGATACGCAACCAAATATTGAAAGACACAAATTTTTCAATCATAAAACTATTTCGTGCTTTAGTTTTGTCGCACCAGATTTTTGGAAATTTTCATATATGGAATTTTATATATTTTTTTAATAAGTTAATTTGTTTAATTTTTACTAGTTCAAGAAGAAGAATGAATGAACTAATTATAAAAATAAAAATAAAATCATTTAATACCTACTTTATGATTTTATTCAGTTAAATAGCGGCAAGGTAAATTCCGTGCTTTAGTTTTGTCGCACACTGTATATACTTACATATTCTTGCTCTGGAGAGCCTCCTGTATCCGTACATACCCATTTTAACCCCGAAATCGGGAGATGTTATTCTAAAATTTACCCAATTTATCAACGTTATTTTTTTGGTTTTTGCAGGTTATATTTACATATACATACATAAATATACATACATACACTCCTTAAGCTTAATTACTCACCTAAATATCAATTGGAGGATGGAGTCATGTGTAGAAGTTCACGCAAGTGAGGAAAGTTCTCTGATCGCCATTCACTTGGGAGTGGCCAGAAACGATTCTTTTACATATGACTCAAACAGCTCACGACTTCCGGTCTTTGACCAAGTATCCTCTGGGTAGCCTAAGAACATCCGTTTGAAGGCGAGCTAAAGTGAGAAGGCGAAACACCCCTTCATAGGGTTGTGCGCTGGGTTTGGGACCCGCCACGTAAAAAAACACCCCCAATGAAAAGAAAAAAACAGCCTCGGATGAGAGCCCCCCCTTTTGATGACGACCATGGCAAACGAAATAAGGACTATGATTTGAGGGCATGCACCTAGAATGTCCGGTCCCTTAATTGGGAAGGTGCCGCTGCCCAGCTGGTAGATGTCCTCGTAAAGATAAAGGCTGACATCACCGCCGTCCAAGAAATGCGACGGATGGGACAAGGACAGAGACAAGTAGGTCCTTGTGGCATTTACTACAGTGGCCATATTCCTTATTCGTTTATAACTATTTATTTTATATTAAATAGTGTAAAAACAACTTTAATTCCATATTAAACTTTAGTTGAAATCCATTTATTCATACAATAAGAAATGGTTGCAAACAATTAAAATATATTTTGTAATGGAATAAAAATAAAACAGAGTGATTATGTCGTCATTACAAAATTCATTGTCGTGTAATAAGAAAGGTAAAATCTTTCAGAATTTTTATTATCTTTATATATCCCGGTCTTCGGTCGGCTCAACGCGAAAGAACTGAGTACGCCCAAGTGTTGGTCCGACCAGGGTTCTTTTTTTGAAGCAAAGCGGAAGGCTGACAGTGCAGAAAGGAACATTGCAACAACTATTTGCACACATTTTTTCTTAAAAATAAATAAATTAAACTATAAACATTTAAATACATCCACATTTTTCAATTTTTTCAGGTTTTCACCTAAGAAATCTTTATTTTAAAAATTAACCAGGGTTATTTTTTTAGAGCGCGGCCAAAGGATATTATATTATAATATTGTCATGGATTTTTACTTATTTCTGTTCATTAAATATAAATCACATATTATACATATACATACATATGTACATATATGGAAAAAGTGTTCACAACTCAATTATAATTTGAAAAATGTTGGAAAGTACTTTTTATTATAGTTAATATAGCAATATTACGAATCTTTTAGCGCTGCGATTTGATGGTACGGATGAATGGAGGAAGTCCTCAAGATTAAAAAATGTATATACATATACCCTTCTCAGACTCATTGCTTTCGAGATATTTCTGTTTAAAGTTCAAAAATTTGCAAAAACAATGCTCGTTATTTCACTATGTTTAACCCACATTTCACACAATTTTTAATTAATATAGATTTAATTGCACTGTACACATTCGAATATATAAAAAATTTATACTAATTGTCTATTTTTTAAGGAAATAAATATACTTTAAAAACTATTTTGCATATTCACAAATAGCAGTGTTGCCATACTTTGTTTCTTGAAAATATAATCCAAAATCTGTTTCATATTTAGAGATATAAATGATTAAAAATGAAATATTGATTCATATATTTATATGGATTATATACCATAATAAAAAGAAAAAAATTATTATAGAATGCAAAGTTTTTCGGTATTTCTCTCCTTATGATATATATAGGTGTTCGATCGATGAGGAAAATAGTTGGACACACAAGAACTATGAACATCCCGGTGTTGGACCGACTAGGGTTACATATTTGGAAACGCGGCCGAAGGCCGTCAGTGCTGGGAGTAGTTCGACACAAATGAACTATGAACACCCCGGTGTTGGACCTAAGGCCGCACAAAAGTACTACAAACACCCCGGTGTTGCACCGACCAGGGTTTTTTTTGAAGCGCGGCCAAAGGCCGCCAGTGCGGAAAGTAGTTCGACACAAAAGAACTATAAACACTCCGGTGTTGGACCGACCATGGTTATTTCTATTATCTTTATACAAAACCCGTTTGTACCTTTTTCTCTATGTATGTTAAAAAGAAAGTGTGTTCTGTTTAATATCGCGCCAGTTACATTTGGCTCACTGTACCTAAACGAGAGAACCAAATTGAAAATTTTAAACACGCATGTATGCTTAAATTATTGAACTATACTTTAAAACATATCTTAAAAATCGGTTCACAAATTTTTCCACAAATTCACTTTAAAAAGATGCTATTTTTTGCAAATTTCTAAATATATGCCAGTGTATTTACATTTTCAGATACATTTTCACGCACATATATTACTTTTGACTTATAAAAACCACTAGTAATGTTTTTAATTACTTTTGATTGTTAATTTCTTTGTAAATCTTTAAATAAAATACACCTTTTCCAGCATTGAGTTCAATAATGCGAACAACCCAAATGACTGCCTAATTTGAACTGTCAAATTATCGAGAAAGCACGAACCAAAGGGAATAAATTAAACCCACTTAGCAATAAATGTATGAAGTGAACGCGAAAATGTGTTCAGTACTAAAATACTGAGGATGGCGTAGCCGGTGTTGGACCGGCCAGGGTTATTTTTTTAAAGCGCGGACGAAGGCCGCCAATGCAGAAAGCAGTACTACGCGAAAGTACTTCAGTTAACCCGGGTATTCGCTCGACCAGGGTTATTTTTTTTACAGCGCGGCCGAAGGCCGCCCACGCAGAAAGGAGTACTATTCGAAAGTACGTTTACTAAAAAGTTCGATCCTTCCTCTTTCTAATAAGGGGGCGTGAGGGGGTAGGCCTTATGTTATTGTGCATATAGTGAAATTTGCGTAAAAAATAAGATCAGATTATACCTTCAAATCGCGGCGCTAAAAGAATCGTAATCGAGGCCCCATTTTAACCCCGAATTCCGGGGATGCTATTCTAAATCGCTGCCTAAGTAGTCAGAAACGATTTAATGAAGTGTTTGTGGATATAAGTTAAAAATTTAAATGTAAAACTCATTTTAAATCGGAGAAAGACGCGGTTTAAATAGTTGAATTTTTGAACTTTAAATGCAACTATCTCGAAAACCGTAAGTCAGTGGCAACTATATATACAGTGTGCGACAAAACTAAAGCACGGAATCTACCTTGTCGGTATTTAACTGAATAAAATCATAAAGTAGGTATTAAATGATTTTATTTTTATTTTTATAACTAGTTCATTCATTCTTTTTCTTGAATTACTAAAAATTAAACAAATTAACTTATTAAAAAAAATATATAATACCACATATGAAGAACTCCAAAAATCTGGTGCGACAAAACTAAAGCACACAACTAAGAATTCACATTAATTGCACATTAATTTTTTGTTTAACGGTTTTTAATGATCAGAAAATGTTGAATTTGTGTAGTTATTAGCTAAATAGGAAAATATTAGTGCATATTCAGTTTCAATTCGTTATTCAATGCGGTTTGTTGTATATTAAAGTAAAGGGTATATTAATGGCTCAAAATAAGTATTCTGCTCATTTTAGAGAAAAAATTGTTAAGGATTTTAAGAAAAGAGAATCGGTTATGATTATTGCAAAAAAGGTTGGAGTAAATCACATTTTGTTTCCCGAACATTAAGCCGATTTCGCAAATCAGGCTCTTTAGTTCCAATGCATAGTGGTGAAAGGCCGAGGAAAACAACCGAACCAGGAGAAAAGGCAGTCATTCGGGCAATAAAAAATTACCCGTTTATATCTGCAACATCAACTGTAAGACAATTACGGTTAAATATATTACAGAGATCCATACAACGTTGAGCTGTTCATGGGGGATTTTCATGCTACCTGTGGCAAGTTAGTGCAAAAAAGCCATATATTTCTTTAAAGAACAGACTGGCGCTACTGAAATTTGCGAAGATGCTCATCAATTGGACGATTACAAAATGGCGAACTGTACTTTTTTCTGACAAATCGAAGTTTAATATAAAAGATTCAGATGGGTTGAAGCTGATAGGCAAAACGAAAGCACAACGCCTAAATTCACGTTAAATAACAGGCACAGTGAAACACCGTGGAGGTAATGTGCTAGTGTGCGGTTATGTTTCAGCGCATGGAATAGGGCCAATTTATCATATAAATAGTATAATGGACAAATTTAAGTATAAAAATATTTTTTGGAATATTTTGCTGTGACATGCTGCAGAAGAAATGCCTTTAAATTGGAGTTATCAACATGACAACGACCAGAAACACGCTGCTATTTGTGTAAAATAGTGGTTTGATGTAAACAGTATTGAAGTTTTGAAGAGACCCGCCCAATCACCAGATCTCAATCCCATAGAGAACCAATGGAAAACTGCGGATCGAGAAATCATACCTGAGAATTGTAAAAATAGGGCCGCTTTATTCATACAATTTAAGGAAGCATGGAAAAGCTTCTCCTGGGACAAGTTAAATAAATTAATTGGGTCCATGCCTCGTCAATGTGTAGCTGTATTAAAAATTTAGGGATACGCAACCAAATATTGAAAGACACAAATTTTTCAATCATAAAACTATTTCGTGCTTTAGTTTTGTCGCACCAGATTTTTGGAAATTTTCATATATGGAATTTTATATATTTTTTTAATAAGTTAATTTGTTTAATTTTTACTAGTTCAAGAAGAAGAATGAATGAACTAATTATAAAAATAAAAATAAAATCATTTAATACCTACTTTATGATTTTATTCAGTTAAATAGCGGCAAGGTAAATTCCGTGCTTTAGTTTTGTCGCACACTGTATATACTTACATATTCTTGCTCTGGAGAGCCTCCTGTATCCGTACATACCCATTTTAACCCCGAAATCGGGAGATGTTATTCTAAAATTTACCCAATTTATCAACGTTATTTTTTTGGTTTTTGCAGGTTATATTTACATATACATACATAAATATACATACATACACTCCTTAAGCTTAATTACTCACCTAAATATCAATTGGAGGATGGAGTCATGTGTAGAAGTTCACGCAAGTGAGGAAAGTTCTCTGATCGCCATTCACTTGGGAGTGGCCAGAAACGATTCTTTTACATATGACTCAAACAGCTCACGACTTCCGGTCTTTGACCAAGTATCCTCTGGGTAGCCTAAGAACATCCGTTTGAAGGCGAGCTAAAGTGAGAAGGCGAAACACCCCTTCATAGGGTTGTGCGCTGGGTTTGGGACCCGCCACGTAAAAAAACACCCCCAATGAAAAGAAAAAAACAGCCTCGGATGAGAGCCCCCCCTTTTGATGACGACCATGGCAAACGAAATAAGGACTATGATTTGAGGGCATGCACCTAGAATGTCCGGTCCCTTAATTGGGAAGGTGCCGCTGCCCAGCTGGTAGATGTCCTCGTAAAGATAAAGGCTGACATCACCGCCGTCCAAGAAATGCGACGGATGGGACAAGGACAGAGACAAGTAGGTCCTTGTGGCATTTACTACAGTGGCCATATTCCTTATTCGTTTATAACTATTTATTTTATATTAAATAGTGTAAAAACAACTTTAATTCCATATTAAACTTTAGTTGAAATCCATTTATTCATACAATAAGAAATGGTTGCAAACAATTAAAATATATTTTGTAATGGAATAAAAATAAAACAGAGTGATTATGTCGTCATTACAAAATTCATTGTCGTGTAATAAGAAAGGTAAAATCTTTCAGAATTTTTATTATCTTTATATATCCCGGTCTTCGGTCGGCTCAACGCGAAAGAACTGAGTACGCCCAAGTGTTGGTCCGACCAGGGTTCTTTTTTTGAAGCAAAGCGGAAGGCTGACAGTGCAGAAAGGAACATTGCAACAACTATTTGCACACATTTTTTCTTAAAAATAAATAAATTAAACTATAAACATTTAAATACATCCACATTTTTCAATTTTTTCAGGTTTTCACCTAAGAAATCTTTATTTTAAAAATTAACCAGGGTTATTTTTTTAGAGCGCGGCCAAAGGATATTATATTATAATATTGTCATGGATTTTTACTTATTTCTGTTCATTAAATATAAATCACATATTATACATATACATACATATGTACATATATGGAAAAAGTGTTCACAACTCAATTATAATTTGAAAAATGTTGGAAAGTACTTTTTATTATAGTTAATATAGCAATATTACGAATCTTTTAGCGCTGCGATTTGATGGTACGGATGAATGGAGGAAGTCCTCAAGATTAAAAAATGTATATACATATACCCTTCTCAGACTCATTGCTTTCGAGATATTTCTGTTTAAAGTTCAAAAATTTGCAAAAACAATGCTCGTTATTTCACTATGTTTAACCCACATTTCACACAATTTTTAATTAATATAGATTTAATTGCACTGTACACATTCGAATATATAAAAAATTTATACTAATTGTCTATTTTTTAAGGAAATAAATATACTTTAAAAACTATTTTGCATATTCACAAATAGCAGTGTTGCCATACTTTGTTTCTTGAAAATATAATCCAAAATCTGTTTCATATTTAGAGATATAAATGATTAAAAATGAAATATTGATTCATATATTTATATGGATTATATACCATAATAAAAAGAAAAAAATTATTATAGAATGCAAAGTTTTTCGGTATTTCTCTCCTTATGATATATATAGGTGTTCGATCGATGAGGAAAATAGTTGGACACACAAGAACTATGAACATCCCGGTGTTGGACCGACTAGGGTTACATATTTGGAAACGCGGCCGAAGGCCGTCAGTGCTGGGAGTAGTTCGACACAAATGAACTATGAACACCCCGGTGTTGGACCTAAGGCCGCACAAAAGTACTACAAACACCCCGGTGTTGCACCGACCAGGGTTTTTTTTGAAGCGCGGCCAAAGGCCGCCAGTGCGGAAAGTAGTTCGACACAAAAGAACTATAAACACTCCGGTGTTGGACCGACCATGGTTATTTCTATTATCTTTATACAAAACCCGTTTGTACCTTTTTCTCTATGTATGTTAAAAAGAAAGTGTGTTCTGTTTAATATCGCGCCAGTTACATTTGGCTCACTGTACCTAAACGAGAGAACCAAATTGAAAATTTTAAACACGCATGTATGCTTAAATTATTGAACTATACTTTAAAACATATCTTAAAAATCGGTTCACAAATTTTTCCACAAATTCACTTTAAAAAGATGCTATTTTTTGCAAATTTCTAAATATATGCCAGTGTATTTACATTTTCAGATACATTTTCACGCACATATATTACTTTTGACTTATAAAAACCACTAGTAATGTTTTTAATTACTTTTGATTGTTAATTTCTTTGTAAATCTTTAAATAAAATACACCTTTTCCAGCATTGAGTTCAATAATGCGAACAACCCAAATGACTGCCTAATTTGAACTGTCAAATTATCGAGAAAGCACGAACCAAAGGGAATAAATTAAACCCACTTAGCAATAAATGTATGAAGTGAACGCGAAAATGTGTTCAGTACTAAAATACTGAGGATGGCGTAGCCGGTGTTGGACCGGCCAGGGTTATTTTTTTAAAGCGCGGACGAAGGCCGCCAATGCAGAAAGCAGTACTACGCGAAAGTACTTCAGTTAACCCGGGTATTCGCTCGACCAGGGTTATTTTTTTTACAGCGCGGCCGAAGGCCGCCCACGCAGAAAGGAGTACTATTCGAAAGTACGTTTACTAAAAAGTTCGATCCTTCCTCTTTCTAATAAGGGGGCGTGAGGGGGTAGGCCTTATGTTATTGTGCATATAGTGAAATTTGCGTAAAAAATAAGATCAGATTATACCTTCAAATCGCGGCGCTAAAAGAATCGTAATCGAGGCCCCATTTTAACCCCGAATTCCGGGGATGCTATTCTAAATCGCTGCCTAAGTAGTCAGAAACGATTTAATGAAGTGTTTGTGGATATAAGTTAAAAATTTAAATGTAAAACTCATTTTAAATCGGAGAAAGACGCGGTTTAAATAGTTGAATTTTTGAACTTTAAATGCAACTATCTCGAAAACCGTAAGTCAGTGGCAACTATATATATATACTTACATATTCTTGCTCTGGAGAGCCTCCTGTATCCGTACATACCCATTTTAACCCCGAAATCGGGAGATGTTATTCTAAAATTTACCCAATTTATCAACGTTATTTTTTTGGTTTTTGCAGGTTATATTTACATATACATACATAAATATACATACATACACTCCTTAAGCTTAATTACTCACCTAAATATCAATTGGAGGATGGAGTCATGTGTAGAAGTTCACGCAAGTGAGGAAAGTTCTCTGATCGCCATTCACTTGGGAGTGGCCAGAAACGATTCTTTTACATATGACTCAAACAGCTCACGACTTCCGGTCTTTGACCAAGTATCCTCTGGGTAGCCTAAGAACATCCGTTTGAAGGCGAGCTAAAGTGAGAAGGCGAAACACCCCTTCATAGGGTTGTGCGCTGGGTTTGGGACCCGCCACGTAAAAAAACACCCCCAATGAAAAGAAAAAAACAGCCTCGGATGAGAGCCCCCCCTTTTGATGACGACCATGGCAAACGAAATAAGGACTATGATTTGAGGGCATGCACCTAGAATGTCCGGTCCCTTAATTGGGAAGGTGCCGCTGCCCAGCTGGTAGATGTCCTCGTAAAGATAAAGGCTGACATCACCGCCGTCCAAGAAATGCGACGGATGGGACAAGGACAGAGACAAGTAGGTCCTTGTGGCATTTACTACAGTGGCCATATTCCTTATTCGTTTATAACTATTTATTTTATATTAAATAGTGTAAAAACAACTTTAATTCCATATTAAACTTTAGTTGAAATCCATTTATTCATACAATAAGAAATGGTTGCAAACAATTAAAATATATTTTGTAATGGAATAAAAATAAAACAGAGTGATTATGTCGTCATTACAAAATTCATTGTCGTGTAATAAGAAAGGTAAAATCTTTCAGAATTTTTATTATCTTTATATATCCCGGTCTTCGGTCGGCTCAACGCGAAAGAACTGAGTACGCCCAAGTGTTGGTCCGACCAGGGTTCTTTTTTTGAAGCAAAGCGGAAGGCTGACAGTGCAGAAAGGAACATTGCAACAACTATTTGCACACATTTTTTCTTAAAAATAAATAAATTAAACTATAAACATTTAAATACATCCACATTTTTCAATTTTTTCAGGTTTTCACCTAAGAAATCTTTATTTTAAAAATTAACCAGGGTTATTTTTTTAGAGCGCGGCCAAAGGATATTATATTATAATATTGTCATGGATTTTTACTTATTTCTGTTCATTAAATATAAATCACATATTATACATATACATACATATGTACATATATGGAAAAAGTGTTCACAACTCAATTATAATTTGAAAAATGTTGGAAAGTACTTTTTATTATAGTTAATATAGCAATATTACGAATCTTTTAGCGCTGCGATTTGATGGTACGGATGAATGGAGGAAGTCCTCAAGATTAAAAAATGTATATACATATACCCTTCTCAGACTCATTGCTTTCGAGATATTTCTGTTTAAAGTTCAAAAATTTGCAAAAACAATGCTCGTTATTTCACTATGTTTAACCCACATTTCACACAATTTTTAATTAATATAGATTTAATTGCACTGTACACATTCGAATATATAAAAAATTTATACTAATTGTCTATTTTTTAAGGAAATAAATATACTTTAAAAACTATTTTGCATATTCACAAATAGCAGTGTTGCCATACTTTGTTTCTTGAAAATATAATCCAAAATCTGTTTCATATTTAGAGATATAAATGATTAAAAATGAAATATTGATTCATATATTTATATGGATTATATACCATAATAAAAAGAAAAAAATTATTATAGAATGCAAAGTTTTTCGGTATTTCTCTCCTTATGATATATATAGGTGTTCGATCGATGAGGAAAATAGTTGGACACACAAGAACTATGAACATCCCGGTGTTGGACCGACTAGGGTTACATATTTGGAAACGCGGCCGAAGGCCGTCAGTGCTGGGAGTAGTTCGACACAAATGAACTATGAACACCCCGGTGTTGGACCTAAGGCCGCACAAAAGTACTACAAACACCCCGGTGTTGCACCGACCAGGGTTTTTTTTGAAGCGCGGCCAAAGGCCGCCAGTGCGGAAAGTAGTTCGACACAAAAGAACTATAAACACTCCGGTGTTGGACCGACCATGGTTATTTCTATTATCTTTATACAAAACCCGTTTGTACCTTTTTCTCTATGTATGTTAAAAAGAAAGTGTGTTCTGTTTAATATCGCGCCAGTTACATTTGGCTCACTGTACCTAAACGAGAGAACCAAATTGAAAATTTTAAACACGCATGTATGCTTAAATTATTGAACTATACTTTAAAACATATCTTAAAAATCGGTTCACAAATTTTTCCACAAATTCACTTTAAAAAGATGCTATTTTTTGCAAATTTTTGAATATATGCCAGTGTATTTACATTTTCAGATACATTTTCACGCACATATATTACTTTTGACTTATAAAAACCACTAGTAATGTTTTTAATTACTTTTGATTGTTAATTTCTTTGTAAATCTTTAAATAAAATACACCTTTTCCAGCATTGAGTTCAATAATGCGAACAACCCAAATGACTGCCTAATTTGAACTGTCAAATTATCGAGAAAGCACGAACCAAAGGGAATAAATTAAACCCACTTAGCAATAAATGTATGAAGTGAACGCGAAAATGTGTTCAGTACTAAAATACTGTGGATGGCGTAGCCGGTGTTGGACCGGCCAGGGTTATTTTTTTAAAGCGCGGACGAAGGCCGCCAATGCAGAAAGCAGTACTACGCGAAAGTACTTCAGTTAACCCGGGTATTCGCTCGACCAGGGTTATTTTTTTTACAGCGCGGCCGAAGGCCGCCCACGCAGAAAGGAGTACTATTCGAAAGTACGTTTACTAAAAAGTTCGATCCTTCCTCTTTCTAATAAGGGGGCGTGAGGGGGTAGGCCTTATGTTATTGTGCATATAGTGAAATTTGCGTAAAAAATAAGATCAGATTATACCTTCAAATCGCGGCGCTAAAAGAATCGTAATCGAGGCCCCATTTTAACCCCGAATTCCGGGGATGCTATTCTAAATCGCTGCCTAAGTAGTCAGAAACGATTTAATGAAGTGTTTGTGGATATAAGTTAAAAATTTAAATGTAAAACTCATTTTAAATCGGAGAAAGACGCGGTTTAAATAGTTGAATTTTTGAACTTTAAATGCAACTATCTCGAAAACCGTAAGTCAGTGGCAACTATATATATATACTTACATATTCTTGCTCTGGAGAGCCTCCTGTATCCGTACATACCCATTTTAACCCCGAAATCGGGAGATGTTATTCTAAAATTTACCCAATTTATCAACATTATTTTTTTGGTTTTTGCAGGTTATATTTACATATACATACATAAATATACATACATACACTCCTTAAGCTTAATTACTCACCTAAATATCAATTGGAGGATGGAGTCATGTGTAGAAGTTCACGCAAGTGAGGAAAGTTCTCTGATCGCCATTCACTTGGGAGTGGCCAGAAACGATTCTTTTACATATGACTCAAACAGCTCACGACTTCCGGTCTTTGACCAAGTATCCTCTGGGTAGCCTAAGAACATCCGTTTGAAGGCGAGCTAAAGTGAGAAGGCGAAACACCCCTTCATAGGGTTGTGCGCTGGGTTTGGGACCCGCCACGTAAAAAAACACCCCCAATGAAAAGAAAAAAACAGCCTCGGATGAGAGCCCCCCCTTTTGATGACGACCATGGCAAACGAAATAAGGACTATGATTTGAGGGCATGCACCTAGAATGTCCGGTCCCTTAATTGGGAAGGTGCCGCTGCCCAGCTGGTAGATGTCCTCGTAAAGATAAAGGCTGACATCACCGCCGTCCAAGAAATGCGACGGATGGGACAAGGACAGAGACAAGTAGGTCCTTGTGGCATTTACTACAGTGGCCATATAAAGGAGCGCAAGTTTGGTGTTGGATTCGTGGTGGGAGAGAGACTCCGTCGCCGAGTACTATCATTCACTCCTATGTGTGAACGTCTAGCCACAATTCGCACCAAAGCGAGGTTCTTCAACATATCGCTGATTTGCGCCCACGCCCCGACGGAAGAGAAGGACGATGTGACCAAAGATGCCTTTTATGAGTGCTTGGAGCGCACTTATGAGAGATGCCCCCGCCACGATGTCAAAATCGTGCTTGGCGACTTTAACGCCAGGGTGGGCAAAGAAGGTATCTTTGGCACTACGGTCGGTAAATTCAGCCTCCACGAGGAAACATCCCCAAATGGGTTGAGGCTGATCGACTTCGCCGGGGCCCGAAATATGGTTATCTGTAGTACTAGATTCCAGCATAAGAAGATTCATCAAGCTACCTGGCAGTCTCCGGATCGAAAAACCATCAACCAGATCGATCATGTTGTGATAGACGGAAGACACGTCTCCAGTGTTTTAGATGTGCGTGCGCTCCGAGGTCCTAACATCGACTCGGACCACTATATTGTTGCAGCCAAAATTCGCACCCGCCTCTGTGCAGCAAAAAACGCACACCAACAAACACAAGGAAGGTTCGACGTCGAGAAGCTGCAATCACAACAGACAGCCGAACGATTTTCTACTCGGCTTGCACTCCTGCTCTCTGAGAGCACTCGTCAACAACTCGGTATAAGGGAACTGTGGGATGGCATCTCAAACTCCTTACGTACAGCTGCAACCGAAACCATTGATTTTCGGAAAGTGCAAAAGAACAGCTGGTACGACGAGGAGTGCCGTGTCGCAGCGGAGAGAAAACAGGCTGCCTACCTCGCAACGTTACGATCGACCACAACACGTGCGGAATGGGATAGATACCGAGAGTTGAAGAGGGAAGCAAGACGCATTTGTAGACAGAAAAGGAAAGAGGCCGAAATGCGTGAGTACGAAGAGCTTGATAAGCTGGCCGACAGGGGTAATGCTCGAAAATTCTACGAAAAGATGCGGCGACTTACAGAAGGTTTCAAGACCGGAGCATACTCTTGTAGAACCTCCAAAGGTGATCTAGTCACCGATGCCCAAAGCATACTTAAATTATGGAGGGAACACTTCTCCAGCCTGCTGAATGGCAGTGAACGTACAACGCCAGGAGAAGGCGAACCCGATTCCCCAATCGATGACGATGGAGCAGACGTTCCATTGCCCGACCATGAAGAGGTTCGAATAGCAATTGCCCGCCTGAAGAACAACAAAGCGGCAGGGGCCGACGGATTGCCGGCCGAGCTATTCAAACACGGCGGCGAAGAACTGGTAAGGAGCATGCATCAGCTTCTTTGTAAAATATGGACGGACGAAAGCATGCCCAACGATTGGAATTTAAGTGTGCTATGCCCAATACATAAAAAAGCAGACCCCACAATCTGCGCCAACTACCGTGGGATTAGCCTCCTCAACATCGCATATAAGGTTCTGTCGAGCGTATTGTGTGAAAAATTAAAGCCCACCGTCAACAAACTGATTGGACCTTATCAGTGTGGCTTTAGACCTGGCAAATCAACAACCGACCAGATATTCACGATGCGCCAAATCTTGGAAAAGACCCGTGAAAGGAGAATCGACACACACCACCTCTTCGTCGATTTCAAAGCTGCTTTCGACAGCACGAAAAGGAGCTGCCTCTATGCCGCGATGTCTGAATTTGGTATCCCCGCAAAACTAATTCGACTGTGTAAACTGACGCTGAGCAAAACTCAAAGCTCCGTCAGGATCGGGAAGGACCTCTCCGAGCCGTTCGATACCAAACGAGGTTTCAGACAAGGCGACTCCCTATCGTGCGACTTTTTCAATCTTCTTCTGGAGAAAATTATTCGAGCTGCAGAACTGAATCGAGCAGGTACAATCTTTTATAAGAGTGTACAGCTACTAGCGTATGCCGATGATATTGATATAATCGGCCTCAACACCCGCGCCGTTAGTTCTGCTTTCTCCAGACTTAACAAGGAAGCAACACAAGTGGGTCTGGCAGAGAACGAGGGCAAGACGAAATATCTCCTGTCATCAAACAAACAGTCGTCGCACTCGCGACTTGGCTCCCACGTCACTGTTGACAGTCATAACTTTGAAGTTGTAGATAATTTCGTCTATCTTGGAACCAGCTTAAACACCACCAACAATGTCAGCCTGGAAATCCAACGCAGGATTACTCTTGCCAACAGGTGCTACTTCGGACTGAGTAGGCAATTGAAAAGTAAAGTCCTCTCTCGACGAACAAAAACCAAACCCTATAAGTCGCTCATAATTCCCGTCCTGCTATACGGTGCAGAGGCCTGGACGATGACAACAACCGATGAGTCGAACTTAAGAGGTTTCGAGAGAAAGGTTCTGCGAAAGATTTATGGTCCTTTGCGCGTTGGCCACGGCGAATATCGCATTCGATGGAACGATGAGCTGTACGAGATATACGACGACATTGACATAGTTCAGCGAATTAAAAGACAGCGGCTACGCTGGCTAGGTCATGTTGTCCGGATGGATGAAAACACTCCAGCTCTGAAAGTATTCGACGCAGTACCCGCCGCAGGAAGCAGAGGAAGAGGAAGACCTCCACTCCGTTGAAAGGACCAAGTGGAGAAGGACCTGGCTTCGCTTGGAATATCCAATTGGCGCCACGTAGCGAAGAGAAGAAACGAGTGGCGCGCTGTTATTGACTCGGCTATAATCGCGCAAGCGGTGCCTACGCCAGTAAAGAAGAAGAAGAATATCAAATAATGTTTTTTGTTGTCTTTTTGTGAAATTTATAACTTTTCTTTAGTAGTCGAGCTATCCAGAGGTATTCAGCCATTCGTAAGCTCTAAGTTGTCATAAAAAATTATTATAATTTTCCGTAATGGGAACGCAGAACATTGTGAATATGATAATACATACTAATTCATGGATTCTACAATTATTTCAAATAAACTTCATTAATACACACTGATTTCTCATAAGTACACCACGTATCACTCTAAAATTCTTTATTCTTTCCCAACTTAAAATGGCAGATTTAACGTAGCTCCATACTATATATTCAGATTTAAAACATTCACTGGCTGGGATTTAGAATAGCATCCCAGGCTTTCGGGGATGAAATGGGTATCGCTGGAAAGGTGGCGTTCTCCAGATCACGAAAATATATACATACAGTTGCCGCTGACTTATAGTTTTAAAGATATTTGCATTTTAAGTTGAAAAATTGACACCTTTTTTATTGATAATTTGTATATTGGGAATAACTTTTTCACTTATATTATGCACTTTTCACTTACTAACACTTCACTATAACGTTTCTGTATATTCATATACTTATTTACAACAAATATTAAAAAAATGAATATACAGAAACGTAATAGTGAAGTGTTAGTAAGTGAAAAGTGCATAATATAAGTGAAAAAGTTATTCACAATGTACAAATTATCACTGTAATCATTGTCAATTTTTCAACTTTAAATGCAAATATCTCTAAAACTATAAGTCAGCGGCAACTATATATATATATTTTCGTGATCTGGAGAACGTCACCTTTCCAACGATACCCATTTCATCCCAGAAAGCCTGGGATGCTATTCTAAATCCCAGCCAATATTTACATAGTAAATATACATACATACATTCCTTAAGCTTAATTACTCACCTAAATATCAAATAATGTTTTTTGTTGTCTTTTTGTGAAATTTATAACTTTTCTTTAGTAGTCGAGCTATCCAGAGGTATTCAGCCATTCGTAAGCTCTGAGTTGTCATAAAAAATTATTATAATTTTCCGTAATGGGAACGCAGAATATTGTGAATATGATAATACATACTAATTCATGCATTCTACAATTATTTCAAATAAACTCCATTAATACACACTGATTTCTCATAAGTACACCACGTATCACTCTAAAATTCTTTATTCTTTTCCAACTTAAAATGGCAGATTTAACTTAGCTCCATACTATATATTCTGATTAAAATATTCGCTAAATTCAGTAAAATTTCCTAAATGCTCCTCTTCATAACCTATTTTCATGGTATATTTACCATGTTGTCTCTAATACTACTGTGGGAAACATAATTGTCATGAGCAAATAAACAATATAATACAAAGCATACACTACACGTGCAGAGATTTATAGCTCATCACGATAAGCAGTCTCTAGGCACTAGTTGAGATATTTTGAAGTAAACCTCAATTTGTGACAAGTTACTATTCACAACACAGTCTCTAGTCTTTAGTCTCGCAAAGTATTTTCTCAAATTTGTCACCTGATGGAAAGCTGGGGCCGGCTTTGGTATACCATCCCAAAATTTGATGCTCCAGATTAAAAATATACATATATAATTGCCGACGCAAACTTTCAGTTTTCGAGATATTTGCA
>CM050325.1:2232613-2257613 GCA_027475135.1 Bactrocera correcta
GCACTTTAAGATGAATGCCTGAACTTGCCTCTTGGGCTTGCAATTGTGGTAACTCTACTCTACTGTGGGGAATTGGCTTTATAAGTTTTAATTGATCTGATATCATTGCTTTTGTGTCTTCACACTGGCCTAAGCAGTTTTCGTATTCGGCGTACGCCGGGGATTTAAAATTTCCAGGCAGATCTGAATCATCAGTTTCTACTATTGCGTCGTATGCAGCTTGGAGACATGTCCAAAAATTGTCAATAGATTCATTTTTTATTTCTAGAACCGATTCAGAGTTATACTGAATCGGTTAAGATGCAAATCGAGTGCAGTATTTAATTAAGCTGTCACTCTCAGAAATGATTTTAATGTACGAAATTCTTTCTTTTACTTTGTAGCACCTTGCTTCGAGCGTGTAGCTTATGCAGAGGCATTTAGGCTTTTGTCACCAGTAATCATTTTTGGAATTCTTAAGAATTCTGCTTTCGATTCTTTTGAATTTGTGCTCATTCAGAAAATAGAGAAATAGGGAATGTGGTACCGAAAACTCTTTTCAACAATAAGAGCTGTTATTTCCGAAAAATTTAATTAGTAAAATATATATGTAACCAAAAGCTCTCTTCAATAAATAAGAGCTTAAAAATGCGTTTATGCGTTAATGCGTTTGTATATACTTGGTTTGCTTTTTTTTGAAAAATATTTTTACTTTTGTTGACAGTTTCATTCGTTTGCCCTTGTATCAGCGCGCACTGAAACTGGGTCAATAGCCTTTGTACATACATACGCATCATTCATATTATTTTTTTTATTGAGTTATAAAATTAATAAGAAATAAGAAATTTTTATATTTCTAATTGTGGCTTACTTATATACTTATGCGCACAAGTACACATATTTGATACTCTGTTATCAGTTGCTGCTTGTGTGCATTCGTATTTGGAGTATGTACATTTTGTATATTTGCTATCTATGCATTGGTTTTATGTATACAATAATTACAATATGTTTATAAGATAAATTAAAATTCACAACTAATAATAATTTTGGGGACGGTATATACCCATAGAGTTTGATGAAACAACGGAAAATTAAATTGAAAACTTAGTCGCGGGGGCCGTCGGCGTGGGAGATGTTTGAAAATGTACCGATTGTTGCTGATGTCAATAACCAACTGAACTGGCTCTCCTCGTCGGTTCCCTTTATCGCTTTGGTACGGGGGCGGTGTGATGGTTGTTGGTTGGTGTACTTGTGTGTGGGTGTCAATATGTGTTGCTCTCGTGAGTAATGTGGATGGTAAGTGGTGATGTGATGGGTGGTGAAGGATGCGTGTCAGTGTTGATATGTTGAGTTGATGTGGTGTGATATTGTGGTGTGTGTGTGGATGTTCTGGGGAGGATACTCATTTTTACATGTAAACTAATAACTCCGTTGAGTTCTCGTGGGCAACTGCCTGTGGGCAGCTGCCGTGAGCAACTACCTGTAGTCAACTGCCTGTGGGCAAGTGCCTGTGATCAGCTTTATTATGTTTTCTTATATACAATATTTTGCCTAATTCTAGATACAAATATTAGTCTTACATTCTAGGAAGTATATCTACTTCAGATAGGACATATGTTACAAGTGGAAAGACTCATCTTACAATCTATGAATTACATTTTGTGACCACCTAAGGCGGACAGTATTAGCAAAGTACATATAATGTTTCAATACGGACCATATGGGTCGTAATAGCAGAAACAGTCAAAAACGCTACTCCCTTCCTTCCTTTTCCTTCCTTATCGGCAAAATGTGTGCACAGCGGAGAACGTAGGAAAAACGCAGAAATCAGCCATCTTTGTTTGTTTTCATTTGAACAATGTTGCCATTGCTCAATACGCATATGTAGTTTTGTACCCATCTATGTTTTCAATTACAATTTTTTACAATATGAAATATCAGAACAGAAAACAAACTATTAAAAATAGTTTATATACTTATAAATAATAGCATTCGACTCTGATTCTGAGTTATTTTAAGAAAATTTCAAACATATTAAGCAGATTGAATTACAAAAGTTGATAATTACTGCCGTATATCGATATTGGCAACCCTGCGTTGTGAGAGAGCAATCAGCTGCCACGTAATCTGCGGCAAAATCCAAATGTCGTGGATTATCACGGCATCTACGTCAAAGAGAGAAGGGAGTAGTGTTTTTCACTGTCCACTTACATTGCGCGCCCTTAAGACAGGTCGTATAAGGAAGGGAGTAGCGTTTTTGACTGTTTCTGCTATAAGTGTCATGTTACATATTTATGACTGAAGAAGAATATGTTCAGGTAATATGAACTAGTCGTATTAACTTGTATGTTTATGTATAAATACACTGGTGTCAAAAACATTATTTTCTATATATTCTATCATAAAAAATGAAGGTCTCATGTTAATATATTTTGCCAGTAAACAAAGTTCTGTTTAATCTTTACTCGTATATTATGTTTTATTGTTATTATTAGTTTTTAATTACGTCTAACTGGAAGTTCAAACAGAACAGTGACAGTTTTACAGATATCTGTAATAATAACACTGTGTAACATTTTTGGGATTATTGTTTGGGGGGTGAGAAATTCCAATTCAGGGTGATGGTACTAGGTCAGTATAGTAAAACCCTCAAAGGGTTTGGCGTTCGTATGTGTCAGTTTTTTTATGACCTTTTAAATTTTTTCATTATCTTGATGTTTTTTCACTTGCCTTGGTGCCGTTTCTCCATAGTCCAAATGTTTTGGTGGAACCGTTCTCCATGTTCGCCACTTACGGCCCTAAATTTTTGTAGAAAAAATCCAGATGGGAGTCCAGAGAATGAATTTTAAGATACATGTTGCAACCCATTTTTTATATAGGCAGTAACTAGTTCAGTCACAAGATCTTTGTTATTGTCAGCTTTCACAAAAGCTCTGTAGGCTCGTATTTCAGTTTTATTGAGCATTACCTCAAATGTTTTATCTTTCATTAGTTCTCTTCTTTGCGGACCCACAAATATTCCCTCCTTAATTTTTGCCTCACTGACTCTTGGAAGTTTTTGTTTCAGATACAAGAACCCTCTTCAATTTCTGTCCACTCCCTTCTTCATTAAATCCAACTTAATATGTAAAGGTGGTAGTAATACCTTTTTAGGATCAGCTAGAGGTTCACTGCTAACGTTTCTTTGTCCCATTCGCAAGGGAAGCAACAATATTTCATATATCCCAGTTTCATTCCAAGAATAAGGGCTGTTACTTTTAGTTCTCCACATATTCGCCCAAACATATGATAATGATATCGGGTGTGCTCTAAAAGAACTCTCATATTCTCATTAAAGGCACAGGTGGATAGTTGTTACCGTTATGAACCAATACCGCCTTTAAACTAAGTATAAAGGAATCATTGAATAGACGCCAATAAAGACAAAATAATGCGTTAAACAAAAGATACACTAGATTCCCCTCTTAAAGAAAACAATTTCTAAGGTCTTTCTGCCTTTTTTTGTAAAAAATTATTTTTACGTCCCTTTGGAGAAAATTGCAACCTTTTAGATGATAAAAGTTCGGACTGCGATTTTGAAAGGCTTAGATGTCGAACTAAGACATTAAGTGCACCCTGTGAAATTAGATGCGGCACTGTTGCCAAATAAAGGATCGGTTTCCATTTTCTTTCTAACATCACTTGAAAAGCTAGTCGAAATCGAGTTCTTTATCGAGACTCCAAGATTCCGGTGATTTTGGAATAGAAGGTTGTTCACTGTATTTGACAGGCCTTAAAGCTGATGGTATATTACAGTACTTAACCGTATGTTTCGACTTCACTCCAATGCCTTCAATATTCGTGAGAAAAAATAGCAGTCTGTAACGTGGTCTTTAGGTTCTCTCCAAACCATTGACACTGCAAAGGGCGTTTTACGATTTCAACCTTTTAACCAAGCTGTTTGTTGGAGCAAGAAGCGTTTTTCTTGCTTAATTGTATTATTTTAAAAATGCTGGGTTTAAAACAATTAATGAGTGTGCTCTTGTTCACGGTTTATTAGCGAGTGATTTATTTTCAAAGTTGTTCATATTTATATACGAGGCTTAACAATTAAGTAATGAGACTGATTTTATTGCCGCGCTTGTGGTAAACCTGTGACCTTGAAATTCCCTTTCTCTCGCCTCTCCATTGATATATTATATGTACCATTGCTCTAGCTTGTTTAGTTGCTGCGTCAAGTTGAGTAGACATGTGTTTGCAGTGCTCGTCACGAAAATGGAAAAACGAAATCAAGAGCAACGCGTCGCGATAAAATTTTGCGCCAGATTGGGGGAAACAGTGTCACCCTGTGACTTTTTTTTCCTGAAACACAATCGGTGGTCAAAAGAACCCATTTTAAGTCGATTACGGTCATCTAGGCGGCCGTGACAAGGGTACTCGCGGACATCCCAGTCGAAGTAGTCCAAGGGGACTACTTTGAAGGGGATCTCAGAGTTGTAGAACAATTTTCAAATATACGGTTTTTATGGAATCAGTCTCATTACTTAATTGTCATACCTCGTATATAATTACTGTATAGAAGAATTGAGTATTGACATAAGTAAAGATGTACAATATGTGTATGTATACATGTGTGTGTAAATGTAAGCAAGGTCAATTGAGTTATTAACAAGCCTTGAGATAAAAAGAGATTTATAATAACAATGCTTTACTTTTATCCGGAGAACGGGTCACTGTCATTAGGGTGACCCAACACTGTTAACAATGGTACACAAGTTTCACAACAGATATGAGAGGTCCATGCTTTGTCTTAATCCCCCAACTTAAACATCAAAATACAGTTCGTAAGCTTTTAGCACAAGCGGAGTAAAATTACATTTTTGCGCTTTAAAAGTTAGTTCTTCGCAGACGTAACAAAAACTGTTGGCACTATTTACGCACTACCTAGGCATTGTACCTAAAAATCTTAAACACAGCAATTTCAAAAACGTAAAAGAATGTGAACTCAAAAACGTTTTGTTATCCAAACATAGAACACTTAACCGATTCGGACACCGTTCGCCTACTGATAATATTTTTAAAATAAAATGATCGTAAAATACGCTGTTTACTTCAAACAAGCAGGCAGAACCGGTATAGACGGGATAAATCCCTGATCGCGTGAAAATATGAGATGATGCAATATAATAAAATTTTATGTATTGTAGAATCTAAAGCCTCAGGTTACAGAATATCTGCGGGTGACGGAAAATTCTGTTTTCAGATTTGACTTCAGGGTATCAAACTGCATTAAAAACATTTAAGATTTTTCATGTCACAAATACCCTCTGTCTACCATTGTAATTTGTAAAGCCAATGATTTTGAGAAAACAATTTTATCAAGGTATTGGTAATAGTTCTTCGAGTGGTAGAACATTTATCTACATAGATCTACTTGGTTTATACATACATAAGTGAATTTTTATTCAAATCAAACTTGTATATTAAATATTCTGCTTTTATTTCTGAAATAAGCACATTGCTTTTGGTTTATACATACATAAGTGAATTTTTATTCAAATCAAACTTGTATATTAAATATACTGCTCTTATTTCTAAAATAAGCACATTGCTTTTGTATTCTATTAGAAGTGGATTTAATTTTTATACGTTTGACGGTTCATGAGAGATTAAGGGGATTTCTATGTTTATGACATGCTATGAATCAATAATAAAACTATTAGCAGTCATTGGTTCACAAATTTCTTTCTATTCATTACCTGATTGATATCCAGGTACTATTTCTTTGTAGATGGTTTCTAATAAATGTAATTTTTTCATTAACCGGGCCAGATTTAAATTTTTACCGCCCTTGGGCACTGGAAAAAATGCCGCCCTGTCACTGAAATTTCACTCAAAATTATTTAGGCTTTATATTACGTTTTTAAAAAATTTAAATATTTAACGTATTGCAAATAATTTATTATATATAATACTTCAGTATAATATAAAAAATATAGGTTCTTGTTCTTAAAACAACAAATTTTGCACTGATCTTGACTAACAATTGTACAACAATAATTTTTTTCTCAGGCAAACACGCCTGACTTTTTGAATTGCAAATTGTTCGATTAAATCTTCACAATCTAAACGTTGAGGTACATCTGATTCGATGAATAGAACAGCTAAGCTGTTGAGTCTATTTGCACTCATTGTAGAACGTTAGTAGTTTATAACTCTTTTCAAACAATAAAACGATCGTTCTGCGCTACAGTTTGTTACAGCTAAAGTAATAAATATTCGATATGCAATTTCTACGTTCGGAAACTCTGTATAAAGGTCGTTTGCACATAAAAGTTTCAGAATATCGGAAGGTGAATTTCGTTCCACCTGTTTTGCAGTGCAGTAAGCATGGGAGCCCACAAATTCGTCCTCCAATGAGGACTCAAGATTTGAAGAATAAACATTTTGTAAACGTTTAGCTCGGTTACGAATCTCTCTATTATCCAAATTGCCAAATTCAATAATAACAGAACTTTTCATGAATTTTTTCATATGCAACAAATCTTTTTCGCAATTCAGAATCTAGATTGTCAAGACTGACATTAAAAGTGTTGACTCTAAAGTGGTCTCGACCTGACAGTTGTACATCTCCATCCCGTGATTCATCAGCATGTTATTTTCTCTTTCTTTTTTTATAAACTGTCGTTTTATATTATTTTATCTCTGAAATATTAGGTTTTCAAAAAACTCTCACGGTATTTTCGCTAGTTGGCGCTGAAAGTGCGTAGTTCTAGTTTTATTCGTCGTATCGGGTAGTGCTATACCTTTTTGGAAAGGTATTTCACGTGCTAACACGTGTTTGATTTATTGTCGCTTCTTTTTAGTCGTTCGTGAGTTATAGCGTCGCAAACATGGAGCAAAATGAAGAGAAAATACGGCATATTTTACAGTACTACTACGATAAAGGCAAAAATGTATCTCAAGCTGCCAATAAAATTTGTGCAGTTGGATGGTTTTAGCGTTTTTGCTCTGGTGCAGAGGTCGTCGAAGATGCGCCACGCTCCGGAAGGCCTGTCGTCGAAAATTGCGATAAAATCGCTGAATTGGTAGGAAGGAGAACCGGCATAGTAGTCATCAAACCGTTATAAACAATTTGAAGAAGCTTGGAGTCACTAAGAAGCTCGATGTATGGGTGCCACACGAATTGATTCAATAAAAATACGGCAAGACTTTTTTACAACCCATTATTTAAAGCAGTTTTTTCATAGATTTCGAACGATAATCGTTGATCACGTCAGCAATGCTACAATCAACTTTCTGCAATCTTTGACTAACAGCATTGAATCGTGAGAGTAAAAAATGCCAAAGTATCTGCTTAAATGCTGTTTCAAGTCGCTCCAATTGAATTCGTAAACCTTTAGCTTCTTGTCGTGTAATTGCATTTTCTTCCGTATTTTCTTCAATATTCAATCTTCTCGATTATTTTGTCGAAATGTTGATTAAGTACATGAACAGCTTCATAAGGAGCTGACCATCTGGTTGCAGATAAAGATTGTATCGCAATTCTTTTTCCAATATGAAATTGTAAAACTTCCCAGCGGTGCGTCGATGCAGTAAAGAAGTTATATAAAGTTTGTACAGTATTAAAGAAAGAAACAGCTTCTGGCGCGCAATCTACAACTAAATTCACAGTATGAGCAGCACAAGGAGCATGTTCTGCAAGACCATTAATTTCATGAATTCTTGCCTGTCATAAATTTCTGATACATTGTTAACGTTATCAAATGACTGACCTCGACAAACGGTGAGATCAAGATAAAAAACTCATGAATCGATAATAATAATAAAATAGTATAATTTTTCTCATTTAACACTGAAAATGCTCAGTTCTGTTATTTTCCTGCCCCTGATGTCAAGTGATGAAACACGCTTATAATTTTCTGTGGTGAAACACGCTCATCCAAAACATTAAATATCCCAAAATTGAAATATCCCTAAATTTTCGATATCGTGAACCTTCTCTATAAATATACGTTCTCTGCTATTACTTTTATAAAATAATTTCGATGTTTTACATCTGCCAGCTCACTTTTTTTTTTTACTTTCCAAATTTTGCCGCCCTGGGCACTAGCCCCGACTGCCCCCCTAGTGTATCATTTTGTTAGTTGACTGTCGACGCGGATAGACGTGAGTGCGCATCGTTGTGATATTTAAAGTGTATTTTCGGTTCCTTCCTTCTACTTATGGTTGAAGGTTGCTCGAGGTCTGAATTAGAACGGGCGGGAGGAGATCTCTTCTTGGGTTTAGGTGTGGGGGTTGACATTATCGATAGACAAAGCGGTGACAATGCTGCTGAAAGGTAGATTCTCACCGGTTCGTCCACCGATTGTCCGTGTGAACGGGGTCAGCATCAGATATGTGACGCAAGTCAAATATCTGGGGTTGACCATAAGTGAGAGGATGTGTTTTATTCCACACTTGGCGAATGTGAAGGAGCGACTGCAGGCATCCGTAGGCAAAGTACGACGTATTTTGACGAGTGATTGGGGTCTCGGACGTCGTGCTGTCCGCACCATATATCGTGGCTTGTTTATGGCCTGTGCAGTATATGGAGCCCCTGTATGGTGGGAGGCAGTCACGACTGTCTTGGGGTCTCAAAAGCACCTCTCAATACAGCGTTGTATGATGCTAGCTTGCTTGCCTGTATGTCGCACCGTCTCAACGGATGCGATACAGGTTTTATTAGGTGCACCCCCTCTTGATCTGATTGTCATACAGAGTGCTGTTGCATTTAGGTTAAGAAAGGGTTTGAGTGTGTCATTGCTGCGGAACGATTGGATTTCCGACGATGATGTGGAGAGGGATGGATATCTAGGGAGCAGGAGGCTTCTAGATGATAGGGTCAGGTGAAGGTGGCAAGAACGTTGGGACAGTAGTCCTAACGGCCGAGTGACGTACGAGTACATTCGGGACGTTGGGTTCGTTGAGGATAACTAAGACTTCAGATTCTGTCTGATTCTGGGTTTTCTGCTTACGGGGCATGGGCCTCTGAATGCATTTTTGCATCAGAGGCACCTATCGGATACGTCGGGGTGTTTTTGTGAGGCGGGGTGTGAAAATTGGTCGCATTTAATTGCGGAGTGCCCGGTGTACTCGGAGAGGTTTTAGGTGGGCCTCGAACCCGACCAAGAGTGGTTAGTGTGTCCATTCCACACTGTAAATTGGTACTGAAAATGCTTAGCATTCTCATGGCGCTGATCAACGCATTGATTTGATCCGCTGTGCTTTTGAGCGCCGTGGAGTAAGGCTGTCGTCAGCAAGTACCCACGTTAAACACACCAGACGTTGCCCTTAGTGTTAATCCACCACTGATTCATTAAGTTGAGAAGCCCTTAATAGTTTTGGATTTATGCGACCATGTTTTATGTCAATCAGGAGATTGATTATCGAAGTTTGAATTTTCTCACATTCATCCATAACTATTCCTATTCTAAATCATTCAACTTTAATGGTGCTCGCCCTTTTCTATTTTATTCTTTCATGAAAAATTTATTATTTGCTTTAAGGTTATTATATCTGTACTTTAAAGTTGCAGTAACCGTTATGCAGGTATCTTCGTAATAGTTCAATACTTATTCGAATATTCGAAATATTGTGGAAGCTAGAGGGAAAAAGTGGCCTAGCGTGTAGCAGGTATATGAAAAAAAAAATTTGATGTGCGATTTCTCGGTTTTTCATTACACGATTTTTTTTAATTAGCGGGCAGATAGAAAAAAACCAAACGTCGTATGGATAGTTTAGGAATTTTCTTAGTTTAACTAGAAGATAAGTTATTAATAAATATGAATTTCGCTTTAATCAATTATTTCTTTCCCTCCTAAGAAATCCTCAAAAAGTCGATTTTATGAAGCCTCTTAACCAGGCTCCCTCCTTTATAATGTCTTGTACTTTATGCACCCGATCATAAAATGTACCTAAATCGCAATACTCTATTAAACTCCATTCTGAATTTATTATGCCATTTACTAATCGGCTCCAAACATATTGTTGTATTATATCTCAGCTAGTCACTGAAAATCCTGGCTTAGCTTTATCGTTATTGTATTGTATAATGATTTAGATTGTGGGTTGTGTTCCTCATCAATTTGTTTGTTTTACTCGACCGTTATGAGTTGGCAGTTGTTTTGTTATTCTTGATGTCAATAAACTTGTAACCTGATTTGGGTCATCTGCTATACTGCTGTTTGTTCCAAAACTCCTCTGAAGTGAGAAGCCTCCTGCGGTCTAAAATGTCATTGAATTTTATCCGCTTTAAGTATGGGAACTACGGTTGAGTTTTTCTTGCTTGCCATTTTGAAATCTAGGTCTAATCTTCTACAAGCTCCGAGAAAATTTGTTCCATTTTCCGAGTATATGTATATGCTGACTTTTACCTCTTCTAGCAAAAAGTCCTTTCAAAGCAGCAAGGAACGCTTCGTTGTTAAGTCGCTTACTTCTAAATTAATAGCCTTTGTAGCCATACAAAGAAATAGAGCTATGTATCCTTTAAGTCCTCTTTCGTTTGCACATTTCATATGAATTGGTTCTACATAGTCTGTAAATGGAATTGACATAGATACTCGGACTTCTGGAAGATTTCCTATAATTTGCTTTACTGTTTCTTTACGGTAACGTATGCATCGACTATAAGTTCGAATTGTCTTTTTTATGGACTTCATTAATCCAATAATTCCTTCTAATTGTTGCTTCCATTAACTTGTTTCCTCCATGTAATGATATTTTATGCACATTCTAAATTATTGTGCTTTATTTAATATTATTGAGGGCTTTTGATTAAATTTAAGATTTGCATTAACCAACCCACCTCCTACACTTAGGATTCCAATACTTTCTAGAACTGGACCTAAGCCTACAATACTACTTTTACTGGTTTTCCAAGATTTGGCGGATGTTGAATATCTGATCCGTTGTTGATTTTCCAGGCCTAAAGCCATACTGAAAAGGTCCAATCAATTTGTTGACCGTGGGTTTAGGTTCCAATCGTCGTTTTCATAGGACCTTGTCTTGCGAAGAGCTGATGCATGTCAGTTCCGGAACCGGACACGCCCAATCAGCTTGATGAATTTTCTTGGACTGGTACATCTTGTACTACAGAAAACCATATTTAAGGCTCCGGCGAACTTGATCAGCTTCAATAAATTTGGATAAGTTTTGTCATGGAGGTTGAATTTTCAAAACTTTTTTTGCCAAAGATGTCTTCTTTGGTCACATTGGCTTTAAAATTGCCAAGCACAATTTTGACATCTTGACGGGGACAGTTATTATAAGCGCACCTCAGGCGCTCATAGAAGACATTGTCCGTCTCTTCCGTATTGGCAAGGGACGCAAATTAACGTTATGTATGATGTGGGTTGTGTTTCATTTACCAGAGTAAATGCCAGGACTCAATGACTGAGTTTTTTCCACCACGAATCCCATAATAACATACACTTCTTTATAAGGCCGCTGTAGTAAATGTCACAAGGACTTACTTGTCTCTATCTTTGTCCCGTGCATCGCATTTCTTAGACGGCAGTGATGCCAGCCTTTACTTTTACGTCTTTCATCAAATAGTGTCAAAAAGTAGTCGACTATGCGTAAAGTGCCAGCTAGAGTTGAAAAGATAGAAAAATGCACAATTGTGGGAACTTTTCCATTACTGTCGAAAACCCATATCACATTTTCACTATTTTCAGCCAAATTTGGTAGGTAACATAATTTTGATAAATGTTAATTACTGTGTGAAAATTGAAACACATTCCTATATAACACAATTTTAAATTCCACCTGATTCTTTCACTTAATTTTTGTGAATATATCCGGATAAAACTTTGCATAAATAGTGGTTTTGAGCTAAGCCATCTCAGATCTAATAATTGTTAATAATATCGACAACTATTGTTAAAGCTCTCAGATACCGAAGCATTTGTGTTCGAGTTCTTCCAGACTAAGTGCTCCGGCCTCTGGCTGATTATTCTTCAACAACTCTGAAGGTAGTGCTACCTCGTCGTCATTGCGCATATTGGCCGATACAAATGAAATTTCTCGTATGTTACCTTTCGGACAAAGAAGAGATTAATCTGAACGATCTTCAACCTACAGGATCCTCTCCAGAAGCTCAAGTTTCGTACCACTATCAATACCACCGCCGGCCTTTTCGAATAGCTGGTCGTGACTGAAGATATATCCATCGTTTGACGATCCACCGAAGGAAGGATGTCGATTTTCATCTCCGTTCGGGTGTCGCCCGTCACTCCTTAAGTCTGTGGTTCATCCGTTGTGGCATACTTTAGGACGATCCGTAGAATCACGCTCTCGAAGTAATAGCTTACGGCCTCCTTGGTATCTCTAAGAGGATCTCTACAGTCTGAGCTTTCGGTCCTCAATTTCCACAGGAGAAGCTGGGTGATAAATACGAGATCGATGGCAGTGTGGTAGATCCATATTAGTCACCCCCATCTTTCTTTTAAATTTTTCCCACAGCAGACATGTCGATCTCTACCCACTTACATTCATCACGGGAGATGACCCTGTTCCCCGTGTTACCGTCAAACAAACCAGGATTAATGCAACTTGCAAGTTTAACAATTTCGCTGAAAGTTGGTGCCGCTTTTATTCGTGACTTCTTGGTTAGGAAAGCTTCCCCCACCTATAACCTCTTTCGCTTGATCAAGAACTGGATCTCGTTTCAAGACCGCTCTGTCTTTATATCCACCGCTTAGCACTATCTTAGCCCACTCGAGTGTGCTGGCGTGCTGTTCAAATTCCTGCCCAGTATTCTTTCCATTGTAACAGTCCATGATCTTAACTGCCATGCGACGATCCGATCGAATATTTTTTGCTGTTGTCACGGGTTTTTCCTGTACCTTAATAATTACCAGAACGTCTGAACACCGGAAGTTCGGCTTTGAGAACACCTCAAAATGCTTTGGTTTCTCAAATTCAGAATCTTCACATGAATTTCTGGAATTACGTGCATAATTTGTTTCTTTAATTGTTCGTCCTTTATTTATATATATCTTCTGTTACATTCTTGTTTTTTAGATTTATGTATAATTACTGAGCGAATACAAAATATATCTAGAAAGGAAAACGTACGTGATACAAATCGTATTGTAAAACGTCAATAACAATTAAGCCATGATTGACCCCAGTTCAAGCGAGGAGGAAGGCGATGACGATCCCGTGGTGGTTGCACCAAAACGTCGCACAGCTGCAACAGCATCTTCTACTTCAAATTCCAAACCCAATGTTAATGCCACCACAAATGCTGATGCGAACTTCTCTAGTTCTAAATATAATGGCGATCACTTGCAAACCTCTGCGCATAAATCATTTGGCGGTACAGCTAGCGCGTCTGGCAATGGATCAGAGCTTGGCACTGGAGTGGCAAGTGGGAACAGCAAGTTAGAGCATGGTACCCATATGATAACAAGTGGTGATGTATCAGGAAATTTAGAACTACCAAACAGTGCCATACCAAGGTAAATTTTTACACAAGTATCTGTATTAGTTTATTGCCATTTTTATATTCTTGCAACCAGTTGCTACAGAGTATTACAGTTTTCTTCACTTAACGGTTGTACATATTACCTAAAACTAATCCAGATAGATATAAAGTTATATATACATATATAAATGATCAGGACGACGAGAGAAGTTGAAATCCGGTTGACAGTCTTTCTGTCCGTCCGTGCAAGCTGTAACGTAAGTAAAAGTTGAGATATCTCGATGAAACTTGGTACATGGATCCCATGGTACAAAAAAAAATCGAGTTCGTAGATGGACGTAGTTGGACCACTGCCACGCCCACAAGTCGCCATTAACCGAAAACATATAAAGTGCCATAACTAAGCACTAAATTAAGAAATAAAGCTGTAATTTGGTAGCGGCAAGTGGCATATGTGGGAAGAATATTCTGAAAAAGAGGGCGTGGCCTCACCCTATCACTAGTTTAATGTATATATGTACATATGTATGTTTTAAACCCCTTAAGCTGCAATAACCAAATATTGTGTAAAAATGAATGAAATGGTAGGATGACTCCGCCCACTCCCCATAAAACGGTACTTTTAAAAACTACTAAAGGCACCATAAAACAATAACTAAATACGCCAGAGACATTAAATTTTACCATTAAGATGACATGAGAGTGCTTTGTGGGTACGCTTTACTCTATATGATTGGTTTTACGCCTTAAAATATTTCCCTGGCTTTGATTTTTGCAAGTGTTTGCAAGAAATTTTCGGTTGCACTCGAAATTAGCCTTTCCTTACTTGTCTTGTGTACTTCTTGTTTATATTTAGAAACATTCAATTCGAGATGACACCTTCAAGAGAAAATCTTTTGCTGTTTGATAACATATTCTCATAAATCAGATTTGTGAAACAAGCTTGAATAAAGAAGATTTACTATGTCATAAGAACGAGTTCTGTCCGATTTACGACAACTGATGAAATATGGAAACATGTAAATTTTTTAATTTAAGATAAATGAAAAAAGCACATTTATATATTCTACAGTATTTGCTCAACCATTAACTACTGTTGATGTAACGAACCCTTTATTTTTGCAAAAAATGTGAAGTTAAAAAGAAAAATATAGCAGGGATCGTAATATCGAAGAATTGAAATCATTATCATTCGTAATATACCGGGTGATCCAAGTAGAAGTACTTTTTACAATATCCATTTTTCGACTGATTACTCGTGAGTCGTGTCAAGCCGTCATGTTGTTTTTGTTCAGTACTGGTTGGCATTTCATCATGGGAAGACTTGCACCTGAATAAAATTTACAAATCGTCCAACTTTATTACGGAAATCTGGGTTCTGCAAGGAATCTGTTTCCGACCCGCAAAACTAATACGGCTGTTTACATTGACACTGAGCAATACTAAAAGCTGCGTCAAAATCAACTCCCTATCGTGCGACTTCTTCAATCTACCCTTTGAGAAAATAATTCGAGCTGCAGAACTAAATGGAGAAATTACCATCTTCTATAAGAGTGTACAGCTGCTGTCGTACGCCGATGATATTGATGTCATTGGCCTCAAGAACCGCGCCGTTAAATCTGCTTTCTCTAGAATAAATAAGAAAGCGAAGGAAATTAATGAGTCTGGTAGTGAACGAGGGCAAGACAGTCGTCGCACTCGCGACTTGGCTCCCATATCACTGTTGACAGTTTTAACCTTGAATTCGTAGATAATTGCGTCTATCTTGAAACCAGTTTTAACACGAAGAACAATATCAGCCTTGAAATTAATCGAAGAATAACTTTTGCCAACAGATACTACTTCGGACTGAGTAGGCAATTAAGAAGTAAAGTCCTCTCTTAACGAATTTAAAAAAATACTCAATGTCACTCATTATTTCCATCCTGCTATATAGTGCAGAGGCATGGACGATGGCTGCATCTGATGAGGCGACGTTACGAGTTTTCGAGAGAAAGGTTCTGCATAAGATTTATGGTCCTTTGCGCGTTAAGCACGGTGAATATCGCATTTGATGGAACGATGAATTGTATGAGATATACGATGACATTGCCATAGTTCAGCGAATTAAAACACGGCGGACACGCTGGCTAGGTCATGTTGTCCGAATGGACGAAAACACTACAGCTTTGAAAGTCTTCGACACAGTACCCACCGGGGGAAGCAGAGGAAGAGGAAGAGCTCCACTCCGTTGGAAAGGCCAGGTGGAGAAGTACCTGGCTTCGCTTGGAATCTCCAATTGGCGTCACATTGCACAAAGAAGAAACAACTGAACGCTTAAGCGGTGCCGACACCTGTAAAGAAAACTAATCTTCAAAAAAGAGCTAAAGAAAGTTCTTTTAAAAGATAATACGCGTTCCTCATTAAACTCAAATTTTCTGTTTTTTTTTTTTTGGGAATCTAGATTTGTTTTACTGGACGATCATAGTAAATTGTGAAATTTTGAAGAAGTGGTATCAAATACAAAACTTTTCGCTCTACAAAAAAGGCTCGATTGATTATTTCCATTAAAAAAAAAAACCGGTTAAAAGTTATACACAGCCAAAGTTTTACTAAAGTAATCAGCTCTCATACAAGTAGTTCATAGATTTTGTGTAACTCAAATGACATGGTGTACTATATAAATTAAGTTTTGGATTCCTTGTACCCATACCATAAATAATTGGTTCTTCGTCAGGATTATATTTGTTGTTTTCTCTTTGTGATTTTTACGTCAAAATTTATGTATCTCAGGGATAAAATTAATTCAAATGATAGTTTATTGCTTTCCCGTATAATTTTACATGTCTTACAATGTTTTGGAAATGGTCTGACTTCTATAATCAAAAAATCAAAATAAAACAACAGAACATATGACTGGAAATTTATACAACCGATTAATGAGAATTTTTTCCTTTTTCATCGAAAATTCAATGCATTCGACATCATAAATTGTTATGATGGCAATACTAATAATAATAAACCTTGGATAGTTCGTTCTCATTTGCTGCTTTGCTTGGTACGCCATAAAATAAATAGTATACACATATTTAAACATTTATCTTTGTTCAAAATTGAACATGTCGTTATATAAGATAAGAAATATCATATACATACGTACATATCCATATACAGTCCACTAATTTTAAATAATCATTTTTTCCCTTGGCAATATGTTCAAATATCATTGAACATACTTACTTATCAGCAAAGCCAAAATTATATATATACATACATACATACATACATACATATATACATATATACATAATTCATTTACATGCAACGCACATCTAATAATAATAAAAATGCATTGGGACACAAATCATAAATTTACAGAAGAGATAACATTAAACACACACATACACACATGTATTAAATTGTACTCTTGAAAATAACCCCATGTCAAGCAGCAATAAACAATATGCTGCAATAGATACAAACACACACACATACACATATATTTAGTTATTTAAGATAGTTTTAAAATTTGTATATAAGCAAAAAAAATACGAAATAAAATCAAAATGAATAAATTCTCCCTCGATATAAGACTATTCAATTCCCCCCACCAGCGGAAAGGATTGTTAGAAACTATATTGAGGTATTAACATTTGGTTCTTCGAGCCGGATAAAGAATTCGGCCAAATTAAAAAGTCCTGTATTTACAAAACAGGCAATATACAAAAAGCCCTGTTCAAAATACGGGCAACAGAAAACAAAAATAATTGTAAGATATTCCCGCATATTAGCAACATAAAATAACTTTTAATTAACATTTGATCCTTCGAGCCGGATAAAAGTGCTCGGCCAAATTTAAAAAAGCCCTACTATTATAAAAAATACAGGCAAAATTAATTGTAAGACGGGTGTATATTCCCGCATTAAAACCGATCGCATAAGCCGTTTCAGCAGAGACTAAACGCAGTGATCGAACTGCTATCCAAGAGCAAGGTCAACTAGGCAACCAAATCAAATACCTCCAACGATTTCTTAGGAGAAAAAACAAGCAGTTCATCAACAAATAGGAAAATTGTTGCGGAAAACTCTCAAAATGGGAATAAACAAGAAGAAAATTCCTAAAGCCCAAGCGGATTTTTCCGAAAAGGTGTTGTTACACGTCCAAACTTTTCCAACAAAGACATCATATAAAACAAAAATTGAAAAGTTGAAGCTAAACACCAAGCTTTGAACCGAAAAACTTCCATATTCATGAGGAAAGTTGAAAACCTCAGAAGAAAAATGGAAGATCTAAGTATGGAATTAATGATCAACAAAGATCATTTAAAAGGCAAATTAGATTTCAATGAAATCTTATTCGAAGAAATTTATGACGAATACTACGAAGAGCTTAAACATTTAAAGAAAAAGCTACAAAAAGAAGAGCCTAAAATTTCTTATCGCTCTAGTTTTGAAAATGGAAAGATAATAAAAATTCCAACATTTTATGGCGATATTAAGGGATGGGCCAAATTTTACAACGTGTTCAAAGTTATGGTATATGACAACGAGCAGATGAAGAATACAGAGAAAATGCTGCGCCTTCGTCAATGCTTAAAAGGCGAAGTGCACGAGTAATACAGCATTTTCAAATTTCGTCGAAAAATTATGAAGCTGCATGGAGTCTACTTAAAAAAAAGTTTGACAATCAGCCAACTCTGTTCATCGTACCCAAATTATTTACAGCTGCGACGAAACTAACTAATGCAGTGCAAAAGATTGAGGACGAAAAACTTATAAAAATTCCATTACTCCCTCTATCTTCTGTTGCGGAAAAAACAGCAGAAGTAATAGAGGAAAAATATAAAGGAAAATGAAGTTGAAGAACTTCGTAATCCTTCAAAAACTGAAGAAAAAATGATAACGGTTCGATTACTTCCTCTATCTTCTGTTGAGGAAAAAACAACAGAAATAATAGAGGAAGACAAAAAGGAAAATGAAATTAGAGAAGAATTCTTTGAAGAATTACACAAACCTTCAATAACTGAGGAAAAAGAAACTCATTTGGTATCTCTTCCGGCAGGCTCACATTTTGGAGAAATGTGGGAAAGTGCAATCCAGGATAAATCGATTGAAGATAAGGACGATGCTAAAAAAACTGATCATATTTTGAAAGATGATGCTAAAGCGCATGAGAAGGAAGAGATAATTAAAGTCTTACACAAACCAACACAATTGCCGAAAAAGCGCAAAGGTGTTTTAGAAGAGCCAAATGAAGACGTGGATATTAAAGCCGCTAACGATGTAGACAGAACAGCAGAAGAAGCAGAACTGAACCCAAGATCCAAGATGAAGAGAAGAATGGGATGCTCGCCGACAAAACAAGTACAACAATAACCGAAAAACGGAGTCAGTGCAGCAGAGTATACAAAGACGCAAATAAAGAAACGTAAAATCAAAGGTACACAATCGTCGGACGTAAAAGAAGAAAAGTCGACAGGACACGAATTTGAGGAAATAGTTACGTGCAAACTATCACTAATACAACAAAGGAAGACGCATATTCATGTTGTTCTTGTTGTTAACGGTTATCTAATCCCCGTTAGGATGGTAAGGGTTACTTGTGTTGTCGTCGAGGTCATCTAACGGTAGGCCCAGGAAAGGTGCTGTTTCGACGGGGTCGGACCAAAGGGAGGGGGGTGTTAGATGGGTAGGGTTTGTAGGGCATTCAAAGAGGTGGTCAGTGTCATGCGGAGACTCGTTGCATGCAGGATATACATTGCTTATGTCGGGGTCGATTCTGGATGAGTAGGAGTTTAACCTGCTACAGTATCTAGAACGAAGTTGCGCTAGGGTCACTCGCGTTTCTCGCGGCAACTGGAGCTCTTCGTCTGCAATAGGTGGTGGTTTGACTCCAAGAACGGCATTCACGGGGAAGGAGTCGATGAAGGTGTTGATGGCTCCACTGTGAGTGGCGGCCAGTGCCTGTCGATAGTTCGTTGCGTCCGAAGTCTGGTCGGCGTAATGTTTGATGTCGTCGACATAGTCGAGGAATGACCTCTTGATGCTCCTGGGAGGCGGTTCCGCTCCAAGCAGGTGGCTGCAGGGGTGATTCCTACGGAAACAACCCAGCAGGAACTGTCGGGAGAGGAGTTGATTATGCTCCTTTACAGATAGTATACGCGTCTCACTGTGAAGGTGTTCGATGGGAGACATCAAGAGGCATCCCGTCGTGGTCCGGAGTGCTGTATTTTGGCAGGTCTGGAGTTTCCTCATCTGCGTACCACTGCATCCAGGCGACCATATAGGCGCTGCGTAGTTGAGGACCGGCCGGCCGATTGCCTTGTAAGTTGCCAGCAACGTTTCTTTGTCTTTTCCCCATGTGCTGCCGGCTCGCGACTTGAGAAATAAAATCAAAATGAATAAATTCTCCCTCGATATAAGACTATTCAATTCCCCCCACCAGCGGAAAGGATTGTTAGAAACTATATTGAGGTATTAACATTTGGTTCTTCGAGCCGGATAAAGAATTCGGACAAATTAAAAAGTCCTGTATTTACAAAACAGGCAATATACAAAAAGCCCTGTTCAAAATACGGGCAACAGAAAACAAAAATAATTGTAAGACGGGTGTATGTATATTCCCGCATATAAAAAAATAACTTTTAATTAACATTTGATCCTTCGAGCCGGATAAAAGTGCTCGGCCAAATTTAAAAAAGCCCTACTATTATAAAAAATACAGGCAAAATTAATTGTAAGACGGGTGAATATTCCCGCATTAAAACCGATCGCATAAGCCGTTTCAGCAGAGACTAAACGCAGTGATCGAACTGCTATCCAAGAGCAAGGTCAACTAGGCAACCAAATCAAATACCTCCAACGATTTCTTGGGAGAAAAAACAAGCAGTTCATCAACAAATAGGAAAATTGTTGCGGAAAACTCTCAAAATGGGAATAAACAAGAAGAAAATTCCTAAAGCCCAAGCGGATTTTTCCGAAAAGGTGTTGTTACACGTCCAAACTTTTCCAACAAAGACATCATATAAAACAAAAATTTAAAAGTTGAAGCTAAACACCAATATTTGAACCGAAAAACTTCCATATTCATGAGGAAATTTGAAAACCTCAGAAGAAAAATGGAAGATCTAAGTATGGAATTAATGATCAACAAAGATCATTTAAAAGGCAAATTAGATTTCAATGAAATCTTATTCGAAGAAATTTATGACGAATACTACGAAGAGCTTAAACATTTAAAGAAAAAGCTACAAAAAGAAGAGCCTAAAATTTCTTATCGCTCTAGTTTTGAAAATGGAAAAATAATAAAAATTCCAACATTTTATGGCGATATTAAGGGATGGGCCAAATTTTACAACGTGTTCAAAGTTATGGTATATGACAACGAGCAGATGAAGAATACAGAAAAAATGCTGCGCCTTCGTCAATGCTTAAGAGGCGAAGTGCACGAGTAATACAGCATTTTCAAATTTCGTCGAAAAATTATGAAGCTGCATGGAGTCTACTTAAAAAAAAGTTTGACAATCAGCCAACTCTGTTCATCGTACCCAAATTATTTACAGCTGCGACGAAACTAACTAATGCAGTGCAAAAGATTGAGGACGAAAAACTTATAAAAATTCCATTACTCCCTCTATCTTCTGTTGCGGAAAAAACAGCAGAAGTAATAGAGGAAAAATATAAAGGAAAATGAAGTTGAAGAACTTCGTAATCCTTCAAAAACTGAAGAAAAAATGATAACGGTTCGATTACTTCCTCTATCTTCTGTTGAGGAAAAAACAACAGAAATAATACAGGAAGATAAAAAGGAAAATGAAATTAGAGAAGAATTCTTTAAAGAATTACACAAACCTTCCATAACTGAGGAAAAAGAAACTCATTTGGTATCTCTTCCGGCAGGCTCACATTTTGGAGAAATGTGGAAAAGTGCAATCCAGGATAAATCGATTGAAGATAAGGACGATGCTAAAAAAACTGATCATATTTTGAAAGATGATGCTAAAGCGCATGAGAAGGAAGAGGTAATTAAAGTCTTACACAAACCAACACAATTGCCGAAAAAGCGCAAAGGTGTTTTAGAAGAGCCAAATGAAGACGTGGATATTAAAGTCGCTAACGATGTAGACAGAACAGCAGAAGAAGCAGAACTGAACCCAAGATCCAAGATGAAGAGAAGAATGGGATGCTCGCCGACAAAACAAGTACAACAATAACCGAAAAACGGAGTCAGTGCAGCAGAGTATACAAAGACGCAAATAAAGAAACGTAAAATCAAAGGTACACAATCGTCGGACGTAAAAGAAGAAAAGTCGACAGGACACGAATTTGAGGAAATAGTTACGTGCAAACTATCACTAATACAACAAAGGCAGACGCATATTCATGTTGTTTATTGTTGTTAACGGTTATCTAATCCCCGTTAGGATGGTAAGGGTTACTTGTGTTGTCGTCGAGGTCATCTAACGGTAGGCCCAGGAAAGGTGCTGTTTCGACGGGGTCGGACCAAAGGGAGGGGGGTGTTAGATGGGTAGGGTTTGTAGGGCATTCAAAGAGGTGGTCAGTGTCATGCGGAGACTCGTTGCATGCAGGACATACATTGCTTATGTCGGGGTCGATTCTGGATGAGTAGGAGTTTAACCTGCTACAGTTGCGCTAGGGTCACTCGCGTTTCTCGCGGCAACTGGAGCTCTTCGTCTGCAATAGGTGGTGGTTTGACTCCAAGAACGCCATTCACGGGGAAGGAGTCGATGAAGGTGTTGATGGCTCCACTGTGAGTGGCGGCCAGTGCCTGTCGATAGTTCGTTGCGTCCGAAGTCTGGTCGGCGTAATGTTTGATGTCGTCGACATAGTCGAGGAATGACCTCTTGATGCTCCTGGGAGGCGGTTCCGCTCCAAGCAGGTGGCTGCAGGGGTGATTCCTACGGAAACAACCCAGCAGGAACTGTCGGGAGAGGAGTTGATTATGCTCCTTTACAGATAGTATACGCGTCTCACTGTGAAGGTGTTCGATGGGAGACATCAAGAGGCATCCCTTCGTGGTCCGGAGTACTGTATTTTGGCAGGTCTGGAGTTTCCTCATCTGCGTACCACTGCATCCAGGCGACCATATAGGCGCTGCGTAGTTGAGGACCGGCCGGCCGATTGCCTTGTAAGTTGCCAGCAACGTTTCTTTGTCTTTTCCCCATGTGCTGCCGGCTCGCGACTTGAGGATTTTGTTGCGGCTCTGTACCTTGGCGATAATCGCGGTCGTATGGGGAGAGAAGGAGCATAGACTATCGAAAGTTACGGCTAAAATCTTAGGGTTATTGACAGTCGGGATTTTGACGCCATCGACCGCAATATTAAGCTCAAGTCTATGTTCCTTCGTCCAGTTTGTAAATATGGTCGCTGTGGAAAGTTGGAGGTTTCGTGCAGTGAGGAAACGAGGAAGGTCGGAGAGGTAGCTGTTTACTTTTGAACACATGCCATCGATTCCATTGCCCGACGTCATTATCGTGCAGTCATCTGCGTACGGGGTTATGGAAACCCCCTCTGGTGGTTGAGGAAGTTTCGAGGTATAGAAGTTAAACAGTAACGGGGAGAGGACACCACCCTGCGGAACCCCCTGTTTAATTCTTCTCAGTTTAGATGTTTCACCTCGAAATAGTACGGATGACTGCCGACCGTTCAGATAGTCCTGGTCCGAAGAGGCATGACCATTGAATTGAACTTCAACTCGGTCATCATGTCTCGGTGGAGAGGTTGCAGGACCTCAGGTGCTCTATCCATTTCGTCCGCTTATGTTGATTTACCATACGCCGAATCTCCAAATTGAGATCCCTTATTCGGGGATCCCCGGGATCGGCATGGCGTAAGGTGTCGCGCTCATTAGCTAGAACCGCTGCTTCGGCTGGGAAATTGGGGTGGATTTCCGCTAATCTTCCAGCCGGGATGAAGCGAGCGGTAGCTGCTGCGATCACCTTGCGGAATTGACGCTCGCCAACGCATACGTCCGTAGGAATGGGTAGAGCGTTGAAGGTGCTCTCGGTAAATTCCGTGAAGCCGACCCAATTGAGTTTTTTAAAGTTAAAGAAGGTACGGCTGTCCACGGAAACGAAATCGGGAGGCTTCTAGATCGAGATAATTATGGGCAGATGGTCTGAAGCGAGAGTTAGCATAGGTCGCCAGGTTATGCAATTAATCAGACCACCGCTAGCAATGGTAATATCTGGCGAGCTATTACAGGTGCCCATAACTCTGGTGGGGGCTTCGTCATTCAGTGTGCAGAATATCGAGCCGTCTATCTGTTCCGCTCCATCCCCCTACCATCATTTGACAGGCAGGAATGCCAAAGATCGTGGTGCGCGTTAAAGTCGCCTAGTACCATACGGTTTTACCACGAAGTAGCGCACCTATATTCGAGTGATATCCTGTAGGGCAACATGTAACTGGGGGGATGTATATATTGAATATTTCGAGCTCGACATCGCCTGACCGGATAGCTATGCCCTGATATTCGAGGGTAGTATCCCTTGGGTCGATGTCTTCTTCGATTAGACGGTACTGCACGGTGTTGTGCAATATGAAAGCTAGGCCACCACCACTATCTCGCTTGCGATCTTTACGTATTACGTTGAAACCTGCACAACTCAGAAGATCTGAGCGGCTGTTTAACTTGGTTTCTTGGACCGCAGCTATCGATACACGTTCCCGATTCATAAGTGCAACTATCTCCTCGATCTTACTCTTGAGTCCGTTGCAGTTGAACTGAAGAAGTCTGGTTTGTCACGGGTGTCCGTGGGTGATCCTGGGGGTGAGGGAGTGACGTGTAGGTGGTGTTTGTTGCAGCTGCAGAACCCGCAGGGACGGTTGTCGCACTGGGGTGTTGGATGGCGACGCCACTGTTGTGAGTTGCGGGGGCAGACTCCTGCAGCATGGGGCAACGTAGGATTCACTCCACTCACGTGTGGTGCGCAGGCCGGAACACGTCGGGAAGTGACACCAGCCAGCGCAGGAATTGCACTTAACTGATGTGACGTTCCGACGTATGACGGCCTGACACACGGAACAGACTGTGCGAGGGACCAAGAGTTGCTGATTGGATCTCGCACGAGAATTGGAGCGGGATGAAGGTTGGGGGGGGATAAGTCAGAGTGGGAGCTATGTTGCCTGTTTGAGCTCCTGACCGTTAAGGTCCTCAGTTGGCCACTCTGGTTGAGTGGCGGCGCGGCGCGCGAACTATGTGCAGATTGCACAGCCGTAGAGGCTTGTGTCGCAGTATTGCGCAGGCAACATGCGGCCACGTAACGCATGGTCCACTCTCTGTGAGTCTTAAGGCCTGAACAGGTCTTAAGATGGCTCCATCTATTGCATGTGTTACACCTGACCGAGGTGGAATTTGGATGGAGCCTTTTTGCGCAGACGCAGCAGAAAAATTCCTCCGGGCCCGGGTTGGACTCAATGCCTGCACGAGTAAGGAGGATACGGAGCAACCCTGCTGCAAGGCGTTGCTCCAGTGACGGCAAACACAAATTAATACTCACCGATCCAAACGGGGTCAGATTGCCGAAATAACAGCCCTTGGTCGGATGAAATCCGAAACAATTCCGG
>CM050325.1:2258113-2283113 GCA_027475135.1 Bactrocera correcta
CAAATTCAGATAAAGTTATCGGGACTTCTATAAGCAATGCTGAGGATGAAGGGAATAGATTGGAATATTCTTCTTGAATGATTTGATTTTTTAGGACATTAAAGACGGGAGGGAAGTTGGAGTCATGGGAGTAGGAGGACCATGTTTTGCCGAATTGTTCAGAAATATCATGTGGTTCATGGAGTGGTCCTTAATCGCTATATATAAATGAGATACGAGTGCGGGAGCTGACCATATTTGTTTTGGATTGGAGGAGGGATTTATATTGGAGGTGAGTTTTTCAAGGGATTGTATTTTGGCTGATTTTAGTTCTTTTCTGATTTTTGGACTGGAGGGGGGATTTATATTGGAGGTGGGTTTTTCAAAAGATTGTCTTTTGGCTGATTTTAGTACTTTTCTGAACGTATCATTAGCTTTTTCATAGTTAATAAGATTTGTATCACTCATGTGTTGTTTGTATTTATGCCAAAGTGCTTGTTTATTCTTCCGTAGGGTGGTAAGTAAGTTAGACCAGGAAGGCAATTTGGCAGTAAATTTTTTTGGGTTTGTTTGCGGTATTGTCGCATCCCATAGGCGAATTATTTGTTTAATTTTAGAGGCTTCGGCGTTGATATTTTTTGAAACCGGTTGGTTATTTGATGCAGATATGGCAGCAGATTGAAATCTCTGCTAATCTGCCTTTTCTATCAGGAATTTTGGATGAGGTTTGACTTGATACCAATTAGGAAGGGACATGGTTGTTAGGAGTGGGCAATGATCACTATTGTGGAGTTCATCCAGTGTGCGGGAGGAGAGTTTGGGGGCAATAGATGCTGAGGCAAGGATAATATCAGGATGGGTAAAGGCCATCATTTGTAACAATAAGGTTTTGGGAAAGGATAACGTCTTCAATAATTTTTCCTCTTTTATTAACACATTTAGAGCTGCACAATGGGCTCCACGAATTAAAATTTCGTTATGATGGGAGTGAAGAATGTATTATACAAATCAACTAGTTACAACATTATTTTTATTACTCTATATGTATTTGGTTGGGTGGGATGTAGCAATTAATTAATGTGATTTTTTGCTCAACATCGATTTCAATTGCTGAACAAGAAATATTTGATGTAAGAGGGACTAGTTTTTGATTTACGGATTTTTTTATAAAAAAAAGCGATTCCCTGTTTGCAGGAGCAGGAGGGTTTATTATGAAAAAAACTATGATATTCATTGGGTGAGTATGCTGATTTGTTGAATGGAATATGCGTTTCTTGTAACGCAATAATTTCGGGGTGAAATTCATTCATTAAAATATTCATATCTACGTAATTGTTCAAAAGTCCGTTTAAGTTCCATTGTAGTATTTGTATCATTGTGGGATTGTATCAGAGGGGTACGGTGGGATGGAAGAAAGAGGGATGCCAGTGGAAAGGTGAGAAATTAAGGAAGAAATTAAGGTGTTTGTGTTTTGTGAGTCATTAAAGTTTTCGGTGTTATAATTATTTTCGTGTATGACATTGTTTGCTGAGTTATTGTAATTGTTGTTCGCGTTGTTGTTATCAAAAGAGTTATTAATGTCTGTTGTTGGTCTACAAGCTGGTAGGGTTTGTGTTGTATTTGTTGTATTTTGTTTACTTTGTTTTGATGCGTTGTTTGTCACTTGGATATCTGTGTTGTTGTTGTTAACTAATACTTGGTTTGCTTTTGAATTATTTGTGTTTGTGTTGATATTGTTACGTTGTGAATTGGGTCTATTTTTTATAATATGAGAGAAGGGGATCGAAGACTCATTGAGAGCTGGGGCCACCTGTGCTTTGTATGTTGTTAATGCTTCACGCATTGTACATTTTTTCCCTGTTTTAATGGCAATTATTTCTTTCATTTGTGCAAATTTCGGGCATGTCTTATTAGAAGCAGCGTGGCTACCTGAACAATTTGTACAAAGAGTGCGAGAGCACGGAGTGGGAGAGTGGGGTGGGAGTGCATATGAGTCGCATGCAGCCGGTTTATTACAGCGTTTTGTTGTGTGGCCAAGCATTTGGCAATTTCTGCACCTCATGGGGTTAGGATAATATGGCTTGACTTTAGTAGCGTACCAAGATACTTCTAATTATGTGGGTAATTGGTACAAACCAAATGTGAGGAGTACTACGCTACTAGGGATAGCCTTTTAGTCGATATGTTTGATAAATTTATAAACAGAGACGACTCCCTGGTCAGTCAAATTTTCAATTATTTCTGTCTCAGGTATATCATTAAGGCGCGGAGCGAAAATAGTGCCCTTTGAATAGTTGAGGCTATGGTGTAACTCTATTTTTACATCACACACGCCGATTAAATATGTTGTAGCCAAAAATTTTTTGGCGATGTGATTGTTTTTAACTAGAAGCAGCGGGCTGCCGTCTTTTAAATTTGAAATTTCCATTTTTTTCAGATGAAATATTTTTTAATGCCTTGTGTACTGCAAAGCACGAATATTGGGTTCGGTGTTAATTTGAATTAGTCGCACTGACCACGAGGTATTTGGGATTGTCTTTTTTGATAGTTGGCAATGCCGGAAAGTAATCTTTGGTTATGTTTTGAGATTTTTTTCGCTTGAGTTTTGGGCTTGTGGATAGCAGGGCAAACCTGTTATCTACAAGCGTGGGTCCCTCAAGGGACATTTTGATTTTTTGGAAGAAAATATTCAACTGTAGAAACTGTTTTATTTATGTCACGATAAAAAAGAAAGAAAAAAAAGGAAATCACTATCATGCTGTTCGACAACCGTACACGATGAGTATCAGTCGGTGACTGTACTTTGCTAATACTGGCCATCTTAAGTGGTAAGATGGATAGAATATAAGATTATTATTTGTATCTAGGCTTGAGGAAAATATTGTATTTAAGAAAACGTAATAAGGAAAACGGGCAGTTGACCACAGGGAGTTGCCCACGGGAGGTGCTCATGGACAGTTGCCCGTGGTTGCCCACAAAACTCAATACAAAAAATTAATTGGCGATCTTGCCAAGAGTTGGGTAAAACTCCTGTTGGACCAAAATGCAATAATAAGATTCGGCGGTAACCGTTTAAAGGGGAAAAAAATCCCCGTGTTACCGTTTGACAAACAATCAAGTATTCTCAACTTAGGAGAAAAGTAAAAAAAAAAAAGTTGAAAAAACGCTAAGTCCAAAAAGAGACACATGAACAACAAAATCTCAGCGCCACTTAGAAAAAAATGGAAAAAATATCTAGTGTGTGTTTGTGCCAACAGCCAATCGAACGCGCCACGACTAAACGGATTGTGGGCGAACAACAAGCAAATGTACGCGTTACAACAAACAAAAAATAAAATAAAAAAAAAAAAACTACAACAGCAAGTGATTTCAAAATTTGATTTGAAAAAAAAAACTGAAAGTGAACATTTGTGAAATGAAATAAAAGATCCACATAAATAACGCTAAAAGCCCCTCATAAAAACAAAAGAATAAAAAAAAATTCTGTAAATCAGAAATTCCGCCAAAACATCTTATTTCATCTAAACCTCGCACACGGGCGTTGCGCAATCAACCGCAAAAATTCTACTCAAAAAGCAACAGCAGCAGCAAAGGCAACAATAACAGCAACAACAACAAAAAATTAGTTGTAAGTAAAGCCTATATTTATTAATTAAATGGGAAATAATCCCCACTAATATTAAGTATGAAAAATTGTTTCACTATGAGTATTGCAAAACCAATAATCATGCCATTTAACAAGATACATTATATTCTTCTTCTTCTTTACTGGCGTAGACACCGCTTACGCGATTATAGCCGAGTCAACAACAGCGCGCCAGTCGTTTCTTCTCTTCGCTACGTGGCGCCAATTGGATATTCCAAGCGAGGCCAGGTCCTCCTCTACTTGGTCCTTCCAACGGAGTGGAGGTCTTCCTCTGTTTCCCGCGGCGGTACTGCGTCGAATACTTTCAGAGCTGGAGTGTTTTCACCATCCGGACAACATGACCTAGCCAGCGTAGCCACTGTCTTTTAATTCGCTGAACTATGTCAATGTCGTCGTATATCTCGTACAGCTCATCGTTCCATCGAATGCGATATTCGCCGTGGCCAACGCGCAAAGGACCATAAATCTTTCGCAGAACCTTTCTCTCGAAAACTCGCAACGTCGACTCATCGGTTGTTCTCATCGTCCAAGTTTCTGCACCATATAGCAGAAAGGGAATTATGAGTGACTTATAGAGTTTGGTTTTTGTTTGTCGAGAGAGGACTTTGCTTCTCAATTGCCTACTTAGTCCGAAGTAGCACCTGTTGGCAAGAGTTATCCTGCGTTGGATTTCTAAGCTGACATTGTTGGTGGTGTTTACGCTGGTCCAAGATAGACGAAATTATCTACAACTTCAAAGTTATGACTGTCAACAGTGACGTGAGTGCCAAGTCGCGAGTGCGATGCCTGTTTGTTTGATGACAGGAGATATTTCGTCTTGCCCTCGTTCACTGCCAGACCCATTTCTTTTGCTTCCTTGTCCAGTCTGGAGAAAGCAGAACTAACGGCGCGGGTATTGAGGCCGATGATATCAATATCATCGGAGTTGTACACTCTTATAGAAGATGGTACCTTCTCTGTTGAGTTGTGCAGCTCGAACTATTTCCTCCAGAAGCAGGTTGAAAAAGTCGCACGATAGGGAATCGCCTTGTCTGAAACCTCGTTTGGTATCGAACGGCTCGGAGAGGTCCTTTCCGATTCTGACGGAGCTTTTTGTGTTGCTCAACGTCAGCTTACACATTCAGACATCGCGGCATAGAGGCAGCTCCTTTTCGTGCTGTCGAAGGCAGCTTTGAAATCGACGAAGAGGTGGTGTGTGTCGATTCTCCTTTCACGGGTCTTTTCCAAGATTTGGCGCATCGTGAATATCTGGTCGGTTGTTGATTTACCAGGTCTAACGCCACACTGATAAGGTCCAATCAGTTTGTTGACGGCGGGCTTTAATCTTTCACACAATACGCTCGACAGAATCTTATATGCGATGTTGAGGAGGCTTATCCCACGGTAGTTGGCGCAGATTGTGGGGTACTCCTTTTTATGGATTGGGCATAGCACACTTAAATTCCAATCGTTGGGCATGTTTCCGTCCGACCATATTTTGCAAAGAAGCTGATGCATTCTCCTTATTAGTTCTTCGCCGCCGTGTTTGAATAGCTCGGCTGGCAATCCATCGGCCCCCGCCACTTTGTTGTTCTTCAGGCGGGTAATTGCTTTCGAACTTCTTCATGCCTTCTTCTGGCATTGTACGTTCACTGCCATTCAGCAGGCTGGAGAAGTGTTCCTTCCATAATTTAAGTGCGCTTTGGGCATAGGTGACTAGATCACCTTTGGGGGTTCTGTAAGAGTATGCTCCGGTCTTGAAACCTTCTGTAAGTCGCCGCATTTTTCATAGAATTTTCGATCATTACCCCTGTCGGTCAGCTTATCAAGCTCTTCGTACTCACGCATTGTGGCCTCTTTCTTTTTCTGTCTACAAATGCGTCTCGCTCACTCTTCAACCCTCGGTATCTATCCCATCCCGCACGTGTTGTGGTCGATCGTAACGTAACGAGGTAGGCAGCCTGTTTCTTCTCCGCTGCGACACGGCACTTCTTGCCGTACCAGCTGTTCTTTCGCACTTTCCGAAAACTAATGGTTTCGGTTTAAGCTGTACGTAAGGAGCTTGAAATGCCGTCCCACAGTTCCCTTATACCGAGTTGTTGACGAGTGCTCTCAGAGAGCAGGAGTGCAAGCCGAGTAGCAAATCGTTCGGCTGTCTGTTGTGATTGCAGCTTCTCGACGTCGAACCTTCTTTGTGTTTGTTGGCGTGCGTTTTTGCTGCACAGAGGAGGGTGAGAATCTTGGTTGCAATAGTATAGTGGTCCGAGTCGCTGTAAGGAACTCGGATCGCTCGCACTTCTAAAACACTGGAGACGTGTCTTCCGTCTATTACAACATGATCGGTCTGGTTGGTAGTTTTCCGATCCGGAGACAGCCAGGTAGCTTGATTAATCTTCTTATGCTGGAATCTAGTACTACAGATAATCATATTTCAGGCCCCGGCGAAGTCGATCAGCCTCAACCCATTTGGGGATGTTTCCTAGTGGAGGCTGAATTTACCGACCGTAGTGCCAAAGATACCTTCTTTGCCCACGCTAACGTTAAAGTCGCCAAGCACGATTTTGACATCGTGGCGGGGGCATCTGTCATAAGTGCGCTCCAAGCACTCATAAAAGGCAACTTTGGTCACAAAAAGCTCCGTCAGGATAGGGAAGGACCTCTCCGAGCTGTTCGATACCAAATGAGGTTTCAGACAAGGCGACTCCCTATCGTGTGACTTCTTCAATTTGCTGCTGGAGAAAATTATTCGAGCTGCAGAACTTAATGGAGCAGGTACAATCTTTTATAAAAATGTACAGCTGCAGGCGTATGCCGATGATATTGATATCATTGGCCTCAATACCCGCGCCATTAGTTCTGCTTTCTCCAGACTGAACAAGGAAGCAACGCAAATTGGTCTAGCAGTGAACGAGGGCAAGACGAAGTATATCCTGTCATCAAACAAACAGTCGTCGCACTCGCGACTTGGCTCTCACGTCAATATTGACAGTCATAACTTTGAAGTTGTAGATAATTTCGTCTATTTGGGAACCAGCATTGACACCTCCAAAAATGTCAACCTGGAAATCCAATCCAGGATAACTCTTGCCAATACGTGCTACTTCGGACTGAGTAGGCAATTAAAAAGTAAAGTCCTCTCTCGACGAACAAAAGCCAAATCTATAAGTCGCTCATAATTCCGTCCTGTTATATGGTGCAGAGGCTTGGACGATGACAACAACCGATGAGTCGACGTTACGAGTTTTCGAGAGAAAGGTTCTGCGAAAGATTTATGGTCCTTTGTGCATTGGCCACGGCGAACATCGTATTCGATGGAACGATGAGCTGTACGAGATATACGGCGACATTGACATAGTTCAGCGAATTAAAAGATAGCGGCAACGCTGGCTTGGTCATGTTGTCCGAATGGATGAAAACACTCTAGCTCGGAAAGTATTCGACACAGTACCCGCCGCGCGAAGCAGAGGAAGAGGAAGACCTCCACTCCGTTGGAAGGACCATGTGGAGAAGGACCTGGCTTCGCTTGGAATATCCAATTGGCGCCACGTAGCGAAGAGAAGAAACGACTGGCGCGCTGTTGTTGACTCGGCTTTAATCGCGTAAACGGTGTCTACGCCAGTAAAGAAGAAGAAAAAGGTTTTATTAAAAAAAATTTTTTTGGGACAAAAAGGTCTTAAAACGCCAGCTAAAGATTTATACCAGCAGAGTAAAAAGAATAATTATGAAAAAGTATTTTGGAACGAAAATGTACTGCAACGCCAGATGAAGCTTATACCGCCAAAATAAAAAAAAAATAATGGTAAAAAATATAAAATAATAATAAATATATATATATATATCGAAATATAAAAATGAAAAATTTATATTTCTTGGGACAAAAAAGTTCTAAGACTCCAGCCGAAGAAAGTACCGGCAATACTAAAAATAAAAAATATTTTAAAATTGTGGAACAAACAAGTTCCATAATGCTAGGGGAAGATTCTACCGGCAAAATAAAACAAAAAAGAATGGTGAAAAGCAGAATAGAAATATAAAAATACAAAATTTAAAATACTTAGGACAAGAAAATCCTAAGACGCCAGTCGAAGATAATACCGACAATAAATTGAAAAAATATACTCCAAAAAAAGGTGATACTAATATTTTAAAAATAAATAATTTCAATAATGTAAAAGAAAAAATGCTGAAATGTGTTCAGCCAATAAAACAATAAATGATGTCACATATAAAAAGACTTTCATCAAAAAATAATTGGAAGTTGAAAATAATATAAAATGTATCAAATACATATTTAAGAGTCAAATATAAATAAATTGTAAAATATTTTAAGATTTTAAAATGGTACTGTTCAAATTTATAAATTAGTCTTTAGCCTCACGTATTACATCCCTTTGAATCGGGACGCTTCAATTTAGAGGTGAGGGAGTTAATACCACCAGATCATCTTACATGAACATATTCTCTATCTGTCATAAATATGTAACATGACACTTACGACCCATTTAGTACGTATTGAAACATTGAATGTACTTTACTAATACTGTCCGCCTTAAGTGGTCTCAAAATGTAATTCAAAGATTGTAAGATGAATCTTTCCACTTGTAACATATGTCCTATCTCAAGTGGATTGTAGATATACTTAGTAGAATGTAAGATTAATATTTGTATCTAGGCTTAAGCAAAATATTGTATTTAAGAAAACGTAATAAAGAAAAAAGGCAGTTGACCAGGGGAGTTGTTCACGGGCTGTTGCCCGTGGTTGCCCACAGAACCCAAAACAAAAAATTAATTTACATATATACATACATACATACAAACAAGTGAATTTGCGAAAATTACCTGCGGTCGGTTAATTCTCTTTTCGTGGTTTCTTCGTACTGCGACATATATACATCGTATGTAAAGATAATATATATGTATATATATATATATATTAGGGTGATACAAAAAAATTTTTTTTTTTGTGGGGTACTCTGAAAAATAGCTTCCTAGACACCTCTAAGGAAGCTCTCCAAGTATCAGTTCTTAATTGTAAAGGGAAGGTCCTCCTACTTTTAGTATATATTTTTTCTTATTATCAAATAGAAAAATTTATATCTCGCTTCAAACTACTTGAAAATATATCTTGTTTCTTGGATTTTGTAGGAAATTGAATGCTCTACAAAATAGGTCTCGTACGATCTTTTCGAAAACCCAACCGTTTAAAAGATATAAACGGTTGAAGTTTGATTATTTTTGGGAAAATTTTTTATGAATTTTATAAATCAATGAAAAAGAATCATTATGAATGACGAAACTCATGGGTTTCGAGAGAGGCTTTCTTAGAGATGTCTAGGAACCTATTTTTCAGACTACCAATCAAAAAAAAGTTTTTTTTGATTCACCATAACATGCATTGATGTTTGACGATGAGATATCTCGTAAACGCTTAACTTAATCGAAAAATCATAGGAGACCATTTTTATAGAGCAGTAAATTTCCTACAGAACTATGAGTTTCATTATTCATAATAATTTTTTTTTCATTGAGTTATAAAATTCATAAGAAATAAAAATTTTCCCAAACATAATCAAACTTTAACTGTTAATATCTTTTACGAAAAAATCATAGGAGACCTTTTTGTAGAGCACTCAATTTCCTTTAAAATCTAAGGAACTAGATCTTTTTTCAAGTAGTTGGAAGCGAGATATAAATTTTTCTATCTGATAATAAGAAAAAATAGAAAACTGTATGTAGGAGGACCTTCCCGTTACAATTATTTGGAGAGACTTTCTTAGAGGTATCTAGGAACCTATTTTTCAGAGTACCAAACAAAATTTTTTTTTTTTTTTTTTTTGAATCAACCTAATATATACACGGGCGCATATACATATGGGTGTTTCCATAGTTACGCACACGACATTTGTACACGTTTAATTGCGTTTGAATGCTGTAAAAATAGAAATTAAATGGGAAAAAGTCATATATTTTAGGATCGCTGCATTGTATGTGATGAGTTCTTTCCAAAAAGTATTATTATTGGAAAATTGAGCAATGGGTACCCAAGTTCCAGACAATCAAAGTTGACTTACACACGTGACAAAAATGGAAATCGCTTTCAGATCCGTAAGAAAAAATGCGAAAGTAAGCGAATTGTAGGAGATTTTTATCCAGGAAAATTTTTTTTTATAAAGGTTAATAATAGAGCTTCATAATTCATGCTTGCTTCTAAAACAACTGAGCATGGTTTGGCTAGGACAAAAAAATAAATTTATTACTCACGTGACATTACGTACGTGACACTTTTTACCTTTATACATACTTTAGTAATTTTACATATATTTTCAGAAATTTTGACAAAAAACTTAAACTTTTATTCAAAAATGAAAAATAAAAAATCAAAATAAGAATACTATAAAATTATTCTAACTTAATTTTTTCCTTAAGTGAATATCCTGTTCGAGCAACATTTATATATTCGTTATCTTGGTAGGAAAAGCAATGCATTTTTTGTATTTCTGGAATGCCGCGGACAATTTCCCATTTTTCAATTAGTGGTGGAGAAAAGTCTTCAATCTCTTTTGATGAGATATATAACATACGAACTCCGAACTGCGCCTTTGCCATGCGAAGTCGCAAAGAAGTTCCACTCTAAATGCTTTAAGCCAAATTCGCTAACAAACGAAGGAATGCTGGTGAGAGTATACTTATTTTTGAATTGACTGGTGCTGCCATCAGAGAATATAAAAACCGTAGAAATTTCTTCGAATTGACTTTGAATTTTGTGTAAAATTTTTGTAAGGAAACAGTAGACGTCAAATTTGTTGTGGGTAACTTTGTTACTAATGACAGCGAAAGATTCAGTTTGATCTCGCATCCATGCAACGCAAGTGAAAATAGTAACTTGTTGGTAGCTAAAGTGAGCTTCTTGGACCTCATTCTGATTGATCAATCGGTAGTTTTCTGCAAAATCGATTTGCAAAATTAATTCATCATCACATAAATTATTCTTTTTGTCCTTTAAATATCTTTGCTGAGCGCTCTTTGTAAAATAATGAAGTTTAAAAGCTGGCAGCTGATATTCCAGTTCATGTAACAAATCCGATAATGGCGCTATGGTATAGCTTAATGTTAAGCGATCATTAACTTTCCTCCAATAGCTCCAATTAACATTTTCTTCCATTTTGGATAGAAAATATATAGGCACCAAATCATGTTTTAGATCCCGTATACATTTATCACAGTCACTAATCATGCACTTTTCGTTCAATACATTGCAGCATGTTAATTTCAAAAAAGATTCAAAATGAGATGGAAACTGAGGCATAGCTTTAGGACATCCCTCTAGCAAAAATGCGAAGTTCGCATGATATTTACATACACACGTATTATGCGGAAGCTTCTCCATTAATTTAACGTTTTTGGGTCGATGGTGAAAAAATTGGGATTTACAAAGATATTCTGAAGTGACCTCGCTTCTGTACGGTTGATATTCACGCATTCTTTCAGCTTGTTTTTCTCTATGTTCCTTAAGCTTATTTCCATCTTGCTTAAGCCTCTCCCTCCCATTGATTTTATTGATTGTGAATTATGTGTATTACTATCATAGTGAACATGTTGTAAGAGTAAAATTAAAACAAATGAACCTTATTAAAAGCATTAAATTTTTCGACTTACATGCCTACAAGCAATAAGAAACGAAATAAATTAACTAAAATTGAACCATTTTTACGACGTTTGACATAAATTCGTAGACATACAATATCATTCTCAACATGAAAGTTGTCCACAAATCATTACGAATTTGTGAATAAAAGAACATAGTTTGTCTAAATTTCTTTATTTTAAAATATAATGGCATGAAATTACTTTGATAGACAAAATTCGATACATTATAGCTTTCTCGGCGATAATCTCAAAAAGTGCAAAAGATCAATGCTAAACAGTAATTATGAAATTTTCAAAAATATCAATAGTTTTCTTCCATTTTCTGTGTCTAAAAAAATTCTGCGAGCGTTTTGAGTTTTTAAGTCACGGTGGACCATTTCATGGAAACGCCCATATATAAGAACTCCGATGAAAAATATACCCTGTCGACATCGGGTACAACTTCAATACAATAATAAATATAACATATTTTCACATATGTAGATACGCACACTGCTTCGAAGTCCACATTGGCATATATTCCGCAATACCCCTTGGGTTTTGGTTAACAAAAACAAGCAGAATTGCGTATAAATATATTCAAGGTCCTCATTGGCATATTTACCCCTTGGTCTTTGATCAACAAAAACGAGCAGGATTGTGTAAAAAACCAAAGCGCAATACATACAGCTGTTGACAGCTAATTCGAAACGCTCCTTTTTTTAAGGTGGCTAATGAGTATAATTATACACATTATTGACATAGCGTTATTTATATTCCTAAAAGTCTGGCATTGTTTACTCTATATATTACCAAATTCACTCTGTTTTGTAGTTGTGAAGTTATGTAAAGTCCTTTTAATTTTTTCCCAAATTGCAAATGCTTTACGATATAGAAGGTGAATTAAGTGCGACAACTAATTAGAAACAGTTGTTTAAAGATTTAAAATTTCTCAAGGTGTTAATTTTTATTAATAACATTATTAATTTCTGGTAATGGACATACCCTTACAAAGTGTGGCTTAAAATATATTAAAATGTATTATTCAAGTTATTGAATGAGGAAAAGCAGCAGCTGTACACCTACCCCCCGCATCTATATTTTTCATTATTGTCGGTCTGGAAAGAGGTGCAAATAAATTCGAATGCTCAAAAAAAATATTTCAATGTACTTAAGTATATACAGAATTTTAAAGCTATTTTGAATACTGCACGCAAAGAAAAAACCCGAAAAACTGCCGCAGAAATTGAAACCCAAAAAAGAGTTCCACTGACATTCTACATGAAATTCAAGGTGAATGCAATGTCCAAATATCCAAGAAAACAATTGACCGGCGTTTGATCGAATTTGGCAACAGGCAGGGCCTGCGTGCTTCCACTTCTGATTAAACGTCGTAGAAACGACGCGTAGCCTTTGCCAACTCTTATTGGTGTAAGACAACAAATCAATGGAGGTATGTCGTTTGGAACGACGTAACAAAAATTAATCGCTTAGGTCCTGATGGTTGAAGGTATGTTTGCCGTCCGATAATTTGATCCTTGCTATGTTTCACGCGTAGTTAAGTATGGTAGAGGATCAATCATGATGTGGGGATGTTTTATTTGGAATGGTGTTGACCCACTCCATAAGATTGATAGAATTTTTAATACGTCGGCATCCTAAAAATAAAAGTCATGTTGCCATGGGCTAAAGAAAATTTGTCTGTTATAAGGAAGATAACAATTCAAACCATACGGCTGAGTTCTCACAAAAGTTTTTTAATGAAAATTTTATCAATGCTTGGAGTAAGCCCAGACTTAAACCCTATAGAGCATTTCTGGGTGATGTTAAAAAAGATATATGCACCAAAAATATCCCAAATTTTGATGTTATTTGTGATGAAATAAAAACGGCATGGCCGTTCACTCCATTGATGCGCGGTCAGAGTCTTATAACGTAAATTAAAGTAAAAAAGAAAACCAACAGAATACTAACTGAAAGTAATAAAGTCTCTGAAATATTATTATTTTTTGTTGATAAAGTATTTTCGTTTCTAATTAGTTGTCGCACTCAAATCGTTGGTTCCATAGGTTTTTGTTAAAACCTTCAAAACAAAAACGAGTTTTTATCAAATTTTTTACTAGTACTGTTTAAGTTTAACGTAGGTTTCAATAACAGAAGTGAAAACCCAATAAATATACGTGATTTGTTGGAAAATAACACCATTTACTTCAAAATAGGTGTCGTTTGTAATTAGCTGTCAACGGCTGTATGCGCATACAAGCATATGTACAAAGGGCAGTGATCTCTAAAAAGAGCGCTCAATAGCATATAATAAATAAAAAATCCACGTATAGATATACCATATACGACATATGGTCATAAAATATATTTAAACGAAATATACACAGAAAAACCAAATATATAAAATATTTTTGGTCAATACATATATGTATCTTATATATATGGAAATATTTTTGAAATCTCGGTTTACCAAAAAGCCATTGGTAGTATTGATTTTCTTGGAAACTGTTACATACAAAAGATAACATTTTATATACGAAACTTTTTCTAAACATCGACCAGTCTAGTTTTCACTAAGACGTTTTTGATTTTTTCCATACATCTTTTAAATGAGCTCAGACCCAAAGGATTCTAAAACAACTCAGTTGCTAAAAGTTCCAAAGATGATTTCAGACGAAAAAATTCCGTGTACACCTGCAGAAGCTACACGCTCAAAGCAAGGTCCTACAAAACAAAAAAGGGTGAAAGATATTTCATACACCAAATTTATTTCCGAGGGTGACAGTCTAATTCGATTATGCACTCGATTATCCTCTTTGCCGATTCAAGATAATTCTGAATCGGTGTTAGAAATTAAAAAAGAAAATTTTGACAATTTCTAGACACGTCTCTAAACAGCATATGAAGCAATCGTAGAATCTGACGACTCAGATCTGCCAGAAAACTTCACCTCTGATTAACTAAAACTAACCAAATTAATTGCACTTACTCCACAACCGAGAGTAGAGCTGCCACAAAGACAAGCCCAAGAGGCAAGTTCAGGCATTCAGGCCGTCCTTCCGGGACATGTTTACAGCCGTGTATATAAACCTAAATCATCACAAACGCATAAATTGTATCACCGCAGATACAAAACCAAAGGTCAAGCAGGCGTAATAGTCAAACAGTTCGCTCTCAATGACGAAAATTTCATATTTGCTTCGGAAGCTCTTAAAACACGTTACAAAAACTAAAGAATATAAATAAGTTACGATATTAACGCATTTACCAGAAATTCAGAAAAAAAATTAAAAAATCAGAAAGCTTCAATCCACTGTTTCAAATTGTTTTTCGGTTTTATCGACACAGAGTATTCCCACAATCAATTGGGACCCCATTCTGGTAAATATATGCACAGTCGCATTACCAGAAAAATTGTTACTTTTGAAGGTGCAATCGCTCTCATCGCGAAGAAAGTGCCCAACATGGCGCCAAATGAAAGAATTTTTTACCCAATATGAAATTGCTGAAAGGGTAGATAAAAAACTAGTCAGAACGAAAAACGTGCAAAACGACCTCAATAGAAGAACGATATAAACAAACGTCATGCGAACTTTGTAGCTCAAATCTTGAGGGGAAAAAAAATTAATATTAGCGATCGTAGCAACTTCGTAAGAACGAAAAAATTGTGTAAAAACTGTTTTTCACATGCGCATACGCTCAAAAAAAACAAATTATTTCAGCTTAGCCTCTAAATAGCGCAAGCGTAAAAAGAGGTTTAGTTGCAACAACAAATTCAGAAAACTTTCAAGAAGCACCATGATGCTCAAAGGCGTTAAAAGCCTAAACGCTACATAGCGAAAATCACAGTAGGGTACTACTATCCATAAAAGTTGTCTCCATCGAGCACAGAGGAGAACTGTTTAAACTCAGGGCCTTAATAGACCAAAGATCACAACGATCATTTATAGCGTCTAGGGCACAAAACAGGTTACAGTTGCCAACAAAATTAGCCAATTTTGAAATCACGGGAATGGGCGGAAGAGTAGTTCACACCTCAAATAAAATCTGCCCCATTACCCACATTTCCCCCAAAGCTGAGAAGTGCTTACAAGAAGAAGCTATTGTCTTACCGCAATTAACAAATATGCCACCCAGCTACCTATATAAATAGCAAGCATTGGCAAAAGGTTTCACACCTAAAGCTAGCAAACCCAAACTGCAACACTCCCGCTCAAATAGATTTTCTATTAGGGAGCGATCTCATACCACAGATAATACTCGAAGGTGTTAAGAAAACCACAAATACATTTCTGGCGCAAAATATCATTTTCGGATGGGTCTTAAGTGTACTAGTTACGGAACCGGTCATAACAATGACAACTCAAGTTGAGGAAATCTCAAACGAGTACCTCAATACACAACTGAAAGAATTTTGGGAACTAGAAGGGGACGTTGAAAGAATGTATCGGCAAATAGTTATACATAAAGACGACCAACAGTTTCAACTTATTATGTTCCGAAGATCCCCCACCAGTCGACTTGAAAATAAAAACAGTTTCATTTGGCGTTAACTGTGCATCCTATCTAGTTATTCTAACATTATACGAATTAGCAGACAACACAAAGTCAGAATTTGCTCTGGCAACTGAAGTGTTAAAAATTCAAACGTATGTGGACGATAATCTGTTGGAAGTCACACTCTTCCACTCGCATACGAATCTTTATCACAAGTAATAAAAGCCCTCAAGCCCGCAGGGTTTCCATTACAAAAGATTACCGCAAATCACCCACATATACTCAAAAATATACCAGACGAAAATTTATTGGACACTATTCTCTGTATTTTTGAAAAAGAAAGTACAACAAAAACTCTAGTCATCCAATGGAAGGCGATATCGGACCAGTTCTCATACACGACTGAGTCCATATCCGCATTATCAGCCATAACAAAAAGAAAGATTTTATTCTCGGTGGCAAAGCGAAAGTCTTAGTACAAGAATCATGGCTAGATCGAACCGACTGGGACGATCACGTGAAACCTCTGCGCTTAGAAAAATGGTCCCTGTTCGCAAACAATCTGAATAATACTTCACAGATACAAATTCCAAGATAAGTAAACATGGCTTCTGTGACGGCTTTGAGGAGGCATACTGCGTTACTATCTATGTGCGCACGCAAAGCGACACCACGACCACAAGCCACTTATTAGTAGCAAAAGCAAAAGTGGCTCTTTTAAAAACGCTAAGTCTACCACCACTTGAGCTTGTGGCGCACTATTACTTTCCAAATTAGTAGCCAAGGTGCAAATGCATTTAAACAAACAGCTCTCAGAGTAGTTGCTTACATGTTCAAATTTATAGAGCAACTCAAAGTCAAAGAATCACCTAATTTCCCATGCAACAAAGTGATACACCTAAAGTTTTAAAAGTCAAAGGTCGCACTAATCGTATATGCGCAAGCGCGCTAATTCAGCCGCGATATATAACTACTAATCGACATAATACTAAAAATCGAAGCCAATTCATAAAAAAAAGCTCTCTCTTAGTTCTATACCCATTTCTGTACTCGAAAGGTCTGCTTCGTGCCAATGGTCAAGCCTAACATACAATGAACGCCACCCCATAAAATTTCCGAGAGGTTACCATTTGCCACATTATTCCTCAATTACATACACATCTTGATGCGAACGCAGATTGTGGCAGCTCTTCCACCTGAACGCTGCAATTTCGCTTTGCTTTTCACCAAAACAGGTGTTGATTTTTCTGTGCCTTTTCAGGTAAAGGCGTCCATCTTAAGTTCTCCCGCTCTCATGAAAGGCTATGTGGCTCTCCTTGTATGTTTTACGACAAAGGCAGCACGCCTTGAGCTATGACGACGGAGGCTTTCCTCGCGGCATTTGCTCGCTTCGTCGCTCGACGTGGCTATCCATCAAAAATCATGAGCGGTAATGGCAAAACATTCATTGAAGCTCAGCGAGCCGCAGAAAAGCAATTTCTGGATTTCCTAAAACAAGTGTCACGCCACATCGCACAAAAGTACGCCCCTGAAGGTATCAATTGGCAATTTATACCCCAAACGCTCCTCATATGGGCGGTTTATGAGAATCCGCTGTAAAAAGCTTCAAATCCCATTTAAAACGGGAAGCTGGAAATAACAAATTCAATTACAAAGAGTTCACGACGTTATTAAGTCGAATTGGAGCCGTTTTCAATTCACGGCCACTCACAGTACTCCCACAAGACCCCTCAGACTTCACCGCCTTAACTCCAGGGAATTTTCTAAAAGGAGCACCCATTCTGGCCATTCCTGAGCCAGGTTTGGAGCCTAAAGACGCCTAAACTTTGAGACTGTGTGGAACATTAACCAGACCGCTCGTGAAGCTGTGCTTTCTACCAACCATTGATGACCGCGAATCCGAAAACCGCAAAAAAACAAACCGATATTATCGCGATATAACAAAATCATTAAAATTAACAACAAAACGAGAAATACGCCCATAACAACCGTTCGAATTAACACGCCGTATCAAATAACCCACAACATTAACAAAAAATTGTCGATCAATACGACGACACATTCATGCCACATATCGTGGCACGATCACCATGCCTGCTTATCTGATAAAAATTTATAATCAACAATCTTCTCTATACAGATTAACATGGATGTAGATACGCCAGTCGCAACCACGCCGACCGCTCGGGCGGCTACCAATGTGGTAGTATACCAGTGCCCGTAACTGTAGTTGCAACAGCACCGACCGCTGCACCGGCAACCACATCGAAAACTGGACCGACCACAGCGCGGGACCTGTTCCTGCAAACGCGCCTATAGCGATACCCACACCCGCATCACGGACCCTAAGGTGCCCCATTTACAGCATTGTGTTATATTTAGGCATATGCGAGCCTTTCAACGGCAGCAACTTGCTCAGGCACATGGGCGTTGCCACAACTGCCTATCGCACACTCATACGACTCCAGAGTGTAAGTCACGTGGGATGTGCCAAATATGTCACAGGCCGCATCACACGTTGCTACATCGCAGCTCGTCACGCGAAGTGAATCGGCCACCCATCCATTGCGACCGCGTATCCCGACTTTAACCCGCAGTTCGTGTCATACAACAGCGGAGGAGAACCTCGTTAAGGCGTTGACAGTCTGGACCACCACCTCGTCGTTTCACGGGTCTGAGCAGCGTTGTGGCAACGCTGCAACAGCTGCAGCGCCTTCTAGGCTAAACAGTCGCCTAGGAGGGCCGGGATATAATAACACACCCACACCACACACATCATACACACTACTTATTCATCCCATACTACACACTACATACATCATACTCAACACATCGGCATCATGTACACCATCTCTTCATTCCACACTACAAACATCATATTCCACACATCGGCATCATACACACCGCATCAGCCTATACACCATACCTTCCACACCAAACACAATTAACAAAAGTGACTGACGCACGGCGTCCGGCCACTTTTTTGCTCTCGATCCGTACGCATAGACGTTTCAACAGCCAGCTTCTAGCTTGTTCTTTTCCGCGATCCTCAGTTCATTTTTTCATTTGTCGTCGCTACATCAACGGGTGAGTCCGCGGGTTTATACCAACTTTTATATATATATATAGTAAGTTTACCTCCCAAACATGAAGAAGAAGTAAGACGACAAATTTCTGAATTAGAAAAGCAAGGAATAATTTGAAAAAATCACAATAGATATAGCTCACCAATCTAATAGCACTAAAGGAGAAATTTAGACTAGAAGGCACTTGATTGACTTCGCCGGAATGTTCGACGTCGAAAAGCTGCAATCACAACTGATATACAAACGGTTTTCTACTCGAAACCACTCGTCAACAACTCGGTATAAGGGAACTGAGGGACGATATTTCAAGCGTATTTCGTACAGCTGCAACCAAAACCATTGGTTTTCGGAAAACGCAAAAGAATAGCTGGTATAATGAGAAGTGAAGTATCGTAGCGGAAAGAAAAAGAAAACAGACAGCGTAGCTCGCAACGTTGGAATCAACCACAACACGTGCAGTATGAGATAGATACCAGCTTCTTTGTAAAATATGGTCGGACAAAAGAATGCACGACGATTGGGAATCTACAAAAAGCGCCGCAATCTGCGCCAACTGCTGTGGTATATGCCTCTTCAACATTGCATTTAAGGTTCTATCGAGCGTATTGTGTGAAAGATTAAAGCCCACCGTCAACGAACTGATTGGCTTAAAAGAGGATCGACACACACCATCTCTTCTCAATTTCGAAACTGCTTTAAACAGCACGGAAAGGAGTTGCCTTCATATGGTATATCTGAATTTGGTATCCCCGTAAAGCTAGTATGGCTGTGTAAACTAACATTGATCAAACCAAAAGCTACGTCAGGTTCGGGAAGGACCTATCCGAGCCTTTCGATACCAAACGAGGTTTCAGGCAACTCCTTTTCATGGGACTTCTTCAATCTGATCTTGGAGAAAATATGTCGAGCTGCAGAACTAAATCTATAAGAGTGTACAACTGCTGGCGTATGATGATGATATTGATATCATCGGCCTCAACAACCGCGCCGTTAGTTCTGTTTTCTCCAGACTGGACAAGGAAGCAAAGCAAATGGGTCTGGTAATGAACGAGGGCAAGACGAAATATCTCCTGTCATCAAACGAACAGTCGTCGCACTCGTGGCTAAGCTCTCACGTCACTGTTGACAGTCATATCTTCGAAATCGTAGATAATTTCGTCTATCTTGGAACCAGTTTCAACACCAACAATAATGTCAACCTCGAAAGCCAACGCAGAGTATCTCTTGCCAACAGGTGCTATACTGGATATCCAGCATAAAGTCACGTGGAAGATCGAAAATCTTAGGTATAGATGCTCAGAGAAGCATTGACTGTACTCAAGCCATTTTTGATACTCAGAATAATTATTACACCGGTCAACAAAAAAAATATTTATTTTGGGGTTTCTGTTTTCATGATTGAGTTCTGATTCTAGACATTGAAAAACACTTAAATATTAATCTTTAGTTCTTAAAGTTTGCTTTGGGCTGATCTACATCGATAAGTATATTTTAATTTCAGTCATCGACTATCTCTCGTGCCGTAAAGACGTCTTTTGTTTTTTCGCTTACGCAGTGTTTTCTTAATTCATCAACTACTTAATTCGTTTTTCACCGCTCGCGAGTGCTCTATTTCTTTCGTTATTCGTATTTACGATGGCTCCGATGCCATCAAATATCAGGGAGAATCGCTTCGCTATACTCGACACGGGACCTAAAAGAAAAAAACGCAAACCTCCAATAACTTTTCAACTAGAAGATTTCCCTTTTCTACCCGAAAATAAATTAGACGACCCATAATTTATTGTGATTGAAGCTACTGATCCGTCCAGACCTATTGCATCCTACTCATGTTTCGCAATACATCATGCCATCAAGCAAATTAGTAGTGAAGTGCTTAACATATCCACTCTTCGTGATGGAAAACTATTGCTTCTGGTAAAGAATAACAAAATAGCCGAAAAATTTCTAAGGGCAATACAATTGGTAGGCGTGTGTGCTATATTAGCCACGCTACACGCATCACTCAACCAAGTGAAAGGTACCGTATACGCTCCTTTTCTCAACAATGTTGCAGAGGAAGAAATCATTAAAGAACTATTCTCCCAAGGAGTGGTCGAAGTTTACAAATTTAAAAAATATATTGATGAGAAATTATTACCATCGGGAGTGGTCTTGCTCACTTTCAATCTCTATAATTTACCCAATAAATCGATATTGCCTGGTGCAAAGTACTAGTTCGCCAATATATACCCCTTCCCATGCGATGCAAATCATGTCAAATTCTTGGGCATACAAAGAATAAATGCCAACGCTATCCTCTTTGTGAAAACTGTTCACTCCCTCCTCATTCTCCGTCCGACTGTGATCGCACTTTTTGCGCTAATTGCTTCCAAACCCACACCTCCTCCTCCAAAGAATGTCCTAAATTTCTACAAGCTAAGGAAATTCTAAAAATCAAAATCATGAATAAGTGCTCAATGCGGGATGCTACAAAAATATACAAACAACAAGCAAACGTAACAAACTTTTCCAATAGCTCGTATACTGACATTGCATCCACTGCAAACGCAAGCAAAACCAGTACAAGCTATAACACAGTCACACCAAACAATAGAATCAACTCCACCAACACAACAATTTACGAAAATAACAATAATAAAAACTTAAAAAAAACACAAACCAATATTGACAATTTAGACCTCTCCCACATACCCACCACTTCCAACAAACAAATCAACATACCAGACTCCCCGAAAATAGAATCTTATACTGCAATGAAAACAAATAATAACATTCCATCAACTATCAACACCAAAAATCTAAATAACTCTTCCAAATCTCCGGTTTTGGAAATCTCACATTCAATCACAGATCAAATCGAAATAGAAACAAACCATAATATAAATCCACCTCTTCAACCAAACTCACCATACTCTCTCTCTCAATTCCAATCATATTATCAACCTCTCCCAACTCTCTCTTAAGTTCTCGCTACTCAAGAAGAAAACACATCTGAAAACGAAATGCTAGAATAACGAAACACTTCATACATAACTATTCACATGAATATATATTCTCACGTTCTGCTTTCCTCTCATTTACATCAATGGGATTAAAAATCATCCAGTGAAACATGAATGGATATTGGAACAATTACCATGAACTGCAATTACTTATCAAAGAAAATAATCCAGATGTGATATGTATTCAGGAAACTCACATTCCAATAATAAATATCCAAAAAACATACTTTTCCAAACAATACACTGGCTACTTTTCTAATTTAAACAAACAAGGAGTTGGTATACTAGTTAAAAGACATATACCTCGTGAAATTTTTAATATCACTTCAACACTGTCTACCATATCAATCAAATTAAAACTTAGCCATCCAATTTGTGTTGTTAATACTTATATTCCCCCCCAGCAAATTTTTAACGAATCAGATTTAAGGAGTATATATCATCAGCTTACCAAACCTTTCCTATGGGTTGGCGACTTCAATGCTTGGAACCCACTTTGGAGCTCTCCCAAATCAAATCCAAGGGGCCTAATAATTGAAAACCTTATAACAAGCCACCAATTGTCATTACTTAATAATGGCGCTCCCACCCACTTCTCAACTCATTCAACGTTCACCAATGTAGACCTTTCCTTTTCTTCTCCGGAACTGTCTCCCAGAATCGAGTGGAGTGTTTTTTCCGAACTTAATATTGCTACTGTCCTACATCCTACAAAATATACTCACCTCCCCCGATTTAAGACAGACTTAGCTAAGTGGGACAAATTTCAAGCAGAAATATTAAATAGTATGAAATACTCGCCGACAGGCAATATAAACCAAGAAACCTCTTTTATTATAAAAATTATACGCGCGGCAGCTAACAAATCAATTCCCCAAAGTAAAAGAAAAATTTCTAAGGCCTCCCCATTTGGTGGAATAAAGAGCCCTAAAAATTGAATGCTGGAGAACTCTAAAAAATTCCAAACCGATGCGATTCAAAAAATCGAATGCTCATTTCAAACGGGCGGCCAAGGCAGCCAAGAGAAAGAATTTTGAAACTTTTTCCTCGCATATTTCCTCTTCATCAACCTCCAAAAAATTTTGCATGATATCAAACTTCCTACCAGTATCCCACATCCCCATATAGCAGTTATTCAATATGAGGAAAGACTTCTATGTGACTCAATAGATATTGGAACAGCTTTTGCACAACATTGGTCTCAATGTTCCGTTGACGGCAACTTCTCTGAAGAATACATCCAGGAAAAACATCGTTGGCTTTCCATGCACTACGCTCCTATAAACCTTTCCTTACCGGCAATTCACTTAGACAATATGATAACATACTGTGAACTGGAATCGGCTCTCGTACATGCCAAAGGCAAAACACCTGGCATCGATCGTATATCTTATCCGATGCTATCAAATCTACCTCTAATTGCCAAACAAAAGTTACTATCCCTCTACAACAATATCTATGCGAAAGGCTACTATCCTCATGCTTGGAAAACTGCCGCAGTCATTCCAATAATCAAACCATATAAGCCGTCCAACTTGGTTTCTTCTTATAGACCTATTTCTTTGCTTTCTTGCCTCAGCAAAACGTTTGAAAAAATTATTGCGAAGCGACTAATTTGGTTCATTACTAAAAATAATCGTATCAAACATAATCCAACTGCCTTTAGAAGCAGACAAAGCACAACTGATTCACTTTTGCAACTGCAACATTTTGTATCCGACGCGATTGCCACAAAAAACCACGCCACAATCTTGGCTACCGACTTCGAAAACGCATTTGATCGCGTTGGCGTTCACGCAGTACTGAGCCAACTTGCAGACTGGAAGGTTGGTCCAAAAGCTTTTATGACCATAAAAGCGTTTATGATCCACCGACAGTTCCGAGTTCGTGTTAATAATACTTTTTCCGAGGTAAACCCTCTTAACAACGGTATACCTCAAGGCTCCCCCTATCCGTAGTACTATTCATTATTGCGTTTGATAAACTCACCGATATCTGCCTAAATATAAAAAATGTTAATTTAACTATGTATGCCGATGATGCTTTTATTTACACTAATTTGAAAGATCCGCAGGCAACTAATAATGTTTTTAATGAAGTACTCACGAAATTCAAAAAATGGGGTTCACTTTCCGGAGCATGTATCTCAATTTCTAAATGTAAATTATTACATATTTGTAAAAAAAGGAAATGTTCATACCCAGATCTAATTTTCGACAATACTTTAATACCTCCTGTAAATAACTTAAAAATATTAGGAATATATTTTGACAATAAGTTTACATTTAAGTATCACTGTATTAACCTTAGAAAATCGTTTCGAGTAGACTAAACGTAATTAAGTATTTATCTAGCAAACGGTCATTTATACATACAAATACACTTATTAATATTACAAGAGCCATAATACTCTCTAAAATAGACTACGGCCTGCCGATTTATGGTTGGTGCTCGAACACAAACATTAAGCAGTTGGAGGCTCCTTATCACGCTGCGATTCGTCGTAGCTTAAACGCTTTTCCTACATCACCAATTAAATGTATTTTAGGAGAAAGTGGCTTACCGTCAATAAAGGAAAGAGTTTACGAAAAAACGATACAACTTCTTCCAAAAATACTTAATTCTCCAAACATAGGAATTCAAAAATGTATAACGCTTGCTGCAAAACACAAAAAGAATTTTCAACTTAAAACTTCAAAAAATTTAAACATTCATATCCCATCAAAATTTTATACAACTAACACTCAACCGGAATGGCTGATTAGTAACGTTTCAATAAAAACATCTCTACATAAGTTTAAAAAAATCACCACCAGTAACACAGTTCTTCAACAAAACTTCTTAGAACTAACCAACGTTTATAAGAATAAAAAGTTTAAAGAAATTTTCACAGATGCGTCCAAATTAACAAATACTGCCTATGCTGTTACCACAGCTAACGGGACAACTATTACTGGCGGAATTCTTCCATCATATTCGTCCGTATTTACCGCCGAGGCAATTGGAATATATATGGCATTAAAATTTGCTATCTTACAAAAAGGCAAATTCCTTATTTGCTCAGACAGCTTCTCCTGCTTGAACACCATCCGCAACATACGAAATAATTCCATAGTAATATCTAAAATTAGAGACATTTGCATTAAACATAAAAGAAAAATAGCTCTTCTCTGGGTGCC
>CM050325.1:2283613-2300654 GCA_027475135.1 Bactrocera correcta
TTAATTAACCTTCTTTATCTTACTGAAGTTTACATAAAGCCAAAACGGCATAACGGCAGTGCATTTGGAAGAAATCCGATGTCTTATATTTAGGCATAAAGTCGATTTTCTTGTACATTCACATTTTGCAATCGATATCGAAATGCTTCAAATAACTGGTTTAGCATATTTAAGTTAATTAACCTTCTTTATCTTACTGAAGTTTACATAAAGCCATAACGGCATAACGGCAGTATATTTATATGAATTCCGTTAGCTTATATTTAGGTATAAAGTCGATTTTTTTGTACACACACATTTAGCAATCGTTATCGAAATGCTTCAAATCATTAGTTAAACATATTAAGGTTACTTAACCCTTTTTTTTTACTGAAATCTGCAAAAGCCTTAACGGCATAACGGCAGTGCATTTAGAAGAATTACGTAACCTTATATTTAGGTATGAATTCGATTTTCTTGTACATACTCATTTAGCAATCGATATCGAAATGCTTCAAATCATTAGTTTAACATATTTAAGTTAACAAACCTTCTTTAAAGAACTGAAGTTAACATAAAGCCATGGCGGTATAAAGGCAGTGTATGTAGAAGAATTCCGTAATCTTATGTTTAGGTATAAATTCGATTTTGTTGTATATACACATTTAGCTATCGATATCGAAATGCTTTAAATCATTAGTTTAACATATTAAGTTAAAAAACATTTTTTAGCTTATTGAGGTTTACATAAAGCCTTAACGGTTTAACGGCAGTGCATTTAGAAGAAATCCGTAATGTTATAATTTTATATTTAGGTATAAAGTCGATTTTGTTGTATTTACACATTTAGCAGTCGATATCGAAAAACTTCAAACCATTAGTTTAACATATTTAAAATAATTAACCTTCTTTAACGTATTGTAGTTGATACAAACCATGGCGGCATAACGACAGTACATTTGGAAGAATTCCGTAATCTTATATTTAGGTATATGTAAAGTCGATTTTCTTGTATATACACATTTAGTAATCGATATCAAAATGCTTCAAAACATTAGTTTAACATATTTAAGTGAATTAACCATCTGTAACGTATTGAAGGTGAAATAAAGCCCTGGCGGCATAACGACAGTTATTAGGAAGAATTCCGTAATCTTATATTTAGGTATAAAGTCGATTTTCTGGTATATATGCATTTAGAAATCTATATCGAAATGCTTCAAATCATTAGTTTAACATATTTAAGTTAATTAACCCTATTTATCTTCCTGAAGTCTACATCAAGCCTTAACGCTTTAAGGGCAGTGCATTTAGAAGAATTACGTAATCTTACATTAAGGTATAATCTTATATTTAGATATAAAGTCGATATATATATCGAAATGTTTCAAATCATTATTTTAACATATTTAAGTTATTAAACCTTCTTTAACGCACTGAAGTCTACATAAAGCCTTAACGGTATAACTGCACTGCATTTAGAAGAATTCCGTAATCTTATATTAAGGTATAAAGTCGGTTTTCTTGTATTTACATATTTAGCAATCGATATCGAAATGCTTCAACTCATTAGTTTAAATATTTAAGTTAATAAACTTTCTTCGAAGAACTGAAATTGGCATAAAATCATGGCGGCATAACAGTGCAGTGCATGTAGAAGAATTCCGTTATCTTATATTTAGGTATTAAGTCGATTTTCTTGTATATACACATTTAGTAATCGATATTTAAATGCTTCAAATCATTAGTTTAACATATTTAAGTTAATTATCCTTATTTTTCTTACTAAAGTTTACATAAAGCCATAACGGTATAACGGCAGTGCATTTGGAAGAATTCCGTAATCTTATATTTAGGAATAAAGTCGATTTTTTGTATATACACATTTAGCAATCGATATCGAGATGGTTCAACTCATTAGTTTAACATATTTAAGTTACGTTAATGGCATAACGGCAGTGCGTTTAAAAGAATTCCGTTATCTTATATTTAGGCATAAATTCAATTTTCTTGTATATACACATTTAGCAAGCGATATCGAAATTTTTCAAATCATTAGTTTAACATATTTAAGTTATTAAACCTTCTTTAACTCACTGAAGTCTACATAAAGCCTTAACGGCATATCGGCAGTGCATTTAGAAGAATTATGTTATCTTTTATTTAGGTATAAATTCGATTTTCTTGTATATACACATTTAGCAATCGATATCGAAATACTTCAAACCATTAGTTTAATATATTTAAAATAATTTACCTTTTTTTAACGTATTGAAGTTGATACAAAGCCATGGCGGGATAATGACAGTATACTTGGAAGAATTCCGTAGTCTTATATTTAGGTATAAAGTCGATTTTCTTGTATATACACATTTAGCCATCGACATCGAAATGCGTCAAATCATAAGTTTTACATTTTCAAGTTATTTATAATAAATCTTCTTTAACACACTGAAGTCTACATAAAGCCTTAACGGTATAACTGCAGTGCATTTAGAAGAATTCCGTAATCTTATATTAAGGTAAAAAGTCGATTTTCCTGTATTTACATATTTAGCAATCGATATCGAAATGCTTCAAATCATTAGTTTAACATATTTTAGTTAATTAACCATCCTTAACGTATTGAAGGTGAAATAAAGCCATGGCGGCGTAACGACAGTAATTTGGAAGAATTCCGCAATCTTATATGTAGGTATAAAGTCGATTTTTTTGTACATACACATTTAGCAATCGATATCGAAATGCTTCAAATCATTAGTTAAAAATATTTAAGATACTTAACCCTCTTTTTCTTACTGAAGTCCGCAAAAGCCTTAACGGCCTAACGGCAGTGCATTTAGAAGAATTCCGCAATCTTATATTGAGGTATAAAATCGATTTTCTTGTATATACACATTTAGCAATCGATATCGAAATGCTTCAAATCATTAGTTTAACATGTTTAAGTTATTAAACCTTTTTTAACTCACTGAAGTCTACATAAAGCCTTAACGGCATAACGGATGTACATTTAGAAGAATTATGTTATCTTTTATTTAGGTATAAATTCGAATTTCTTGTATATACACATTTAGCATTCGATATCGAAATGCTTCATATCATTAAATTTAGCATATTTAAGTTAATAAACCTTCTTTAGCGCACTAAAGTCTACATAAGGCCCTAATGGCATAACGGCAGTGCATTTAGAAGAATTCCATAATGTTATATTTTATATTTAGGTATAAAGTCGATTTTCTTGTATTTACACATTTAGCAATCGATATCGAAATGCTTCAGCTCATTAGTTTAACATATTTAAGTTAATAAACCTTCTTTCACGCACTGAAGTCTACATTAAGCCTTAACGGTATAACTGCACTGCATTTAGAAGAATTCCGTTATCTTATATTTAGGTATAAATTCGACTTTCTTCTATATATACTCATTTGCCAAGCGATATCAAAATGCTTCAAATTATTAGTTTAACTTATTTAAGTTAATTAACCTTCTTTAACGAATTGAAGTTGACATAAAGCCATGGCGGCATAAAGACAGTACATTTGGAAGAATTCCGTAATCTTATATTTAGGTATAAAATCGATTTTCTTGTATATACTCATTTAGCAAGCGATATCAAAATGCTTCAAATTTTTAGTTTAACTTATTTAAGTTAATTAACCTTCTTTAACGAATTGAAGTTGACATAAAACCATGGCGGCATAACGACAGTACATTTGGAAGAATTCGGTAATCTTATATTTAGGTATGAAGTCGATTTTCTTGTATATACACCTTAAGCAATCGATATCGAAATGCTTCAAATCATTAGTTTAACATATTTAAGTTAATAAACCTTCTTTAACTCACTGAAGTCTACATAAAGCCTTAACGGCATAACGGCAGTCCCTTTAGAAGAATTATGTTATCTTTTATTTAGGTATAAAGTCGATTTTCTTGTATATACATATTTAGCTATCGATATCGAAATACTTTAAATCATTAGTTTAACATATTAAGTTAATAAACATTTTTTAGCTTACTGAAGTCTACATAAAGCATTAACGGTATATCGGCAGTGCATTTAGAAGAATTCGGTAATGTTATAATTTTATATTTAGGTGTAAAGTCGATTTTCTTGTATATACACATTTAGCAGTCGCTATCGAAATGCTGCAAATAACTGGTTTAACAAATTTAAGTTAATAAACCTTCTTTAACGAACTGCAGTTGATACAAAGCCATGGCGGCATAACGACAGTACAGTATTTACACATTTAGCAATCGATATCGAAATGCTTCAAACCATTAGCTTATCATATTTAAATAATTAACCTTCTTTACAGAAGCCATAACGGCATAACGGTAGTATATTTGGGTAATTTCCGTAATCTTATATTTAGGAATAAAGTCGATTTTCTTGTATATACACATTTAGCAATCGATATCGAAAATCTTCAAATCATTAGTTTAACATATTTAAGTTAATAAACCTTCTTTAACGCACTGAAGTCTACATAAAGCCTTAACGGTATAACAGCACTGCATTTAGAAGAATTCCGTTATCTTATATTTAGGTATAAATTCGACTTCTTTGTATATATTCATTTAGCAAGCGATATCAAAATGCTTCAAACCATTAGTTTAATATATTTAAAATAATTAACCTTCTTTAACGTATTGAAGTTGATACAAAGCCATGGCGGCATAATGACAGTATACTTGGAAGAATTCCGTAGTCTTATATTTAGGTATAAAGTCGATTTTCTTGTATATACACATTTAGCAATCGATATCGAAATGCTTCAAATCATTAGTTCAACATATTTAAGTTAATAAACCTTCTTTAACGCACTAAAGTCTACATAAAACCCTAATGGCATAACGGCAGTGCATTTAGAAGAATTCCATAATGTTATAATTTTATATTTAGGTATAAAGTAGATTTTCTTGTATATACATATTTAGCTATCGATATCGAAATGCTTCAAATCATTAGTTTAACATATTAAGTTAATAAATATTTTTCAGCTTACTGAAGTCTACATAAAGCCTTAACGGTATAACGGCAGTGCATTTAGAAGAATTCCGTAATGTTATAATTTTATATTTAGGTGTAAAGTCGATTTTCTTGTATATATGCATTAAGCAATCGATATCGAAATGCTTCAAATCATTAGTTTAAAATATTTAAGTTAATAAACCTTCTTTAATGCACTGAAGTCTACATAAAGTGTTAACGGCATTACGGCAGTGCATTTAGAAAAATTCCGTTATTTTATATTTAGGTATAAATTCGATTTTCTTGTATATACATATTTGGCAAGCGATATCGAAATGCTTCAAATCATTAGTTTAACATATTTAAGTTAATTAACTTTATTTAACGTATTGAAGTTGATATAAAGCCATAACGGCAGTGCATTTGGAAGAATTTCGTAATCTTATATTTAGGTATAAAGTCCGATTTTCTTTTTATATACACATTTAGATATCGATATCGAAATGCTTCAAATCATTAGTTTAACATATTAAGTTAATAAACATTCTTTAACTCACTGAAGTCTACATAAAGCCGTAACGTCATAACGGCTGTGCATTTAGAAGAATTCCGTAATGTTATAATTTTATATTTAGGTATAAATTCGATTTTCTTGTAGTTGCACATTTAGCAATCGATAACGAAATGCTTCAAATCATTAGCTTAACATATTTAAGTTAATTAAGCTTCTTGAACACAATGAAGTTAACATAAAGCCATGGCGGCATAACGGCAGTGCATTTAAAAGAATTCCGTAGTCTTACATTTAGGTATAAACTCGATTTTCTTGTATATATGCATTAAGCTTTCGATATCGAAATGCTTCAAATAACTGGCTTAACATATTTAAGTTTATAATCCTTCTTTAACGAACTGAAGTTAATATAAAGCCATAACGGCATAACGGCAGTGCATTTAGAAGAATTACGTAATCTTATATTTAGGTATGAATTCGATTTTCTTGTATATACTCATTTAGCAATCGATATCGAAATGCTTCAGATCATTAGTTTAACATATTTAAGTTAATAAAGCTTCTTTAACGCCTGAAGTTAACATAAAGCCATGGCGCCATAACGGCAGTGCATGTAGAAGAATTCCATAATCTTATATTTAGGTATGTAGTCGCTTTTCTTGTATATACATATTTAGCTATCGATATCGAAATGCTTCAAATCATTTGTTTAACATATTAAATTAATAAACATTTTTTAGCTTACTAAAGTCTACATAAAGCCTTACGGTATAACGGCAGTGCATTTAGACGAATTCCGTAATGTTATAATTTTATATTTAGGTATAAAATCGATTTTCCTGTATTTGCACATTTAGCAGTCGATAACGAAATGCTTCAAACCAGTAGTTTAACATATTTAAAATAATTAACCTTCTTTAACGTATTGAAGTTGATACGAAGTCATGGCGGCATAATGACAGTAGGATTGGAAGAATTCCGTAAACTTATATTTAGGTATAAAGTCAATTTTCTTGTATATACACATTTAGCAATCGATATCGAAATGCTTTAAATCACTAGTTTAACATATTTTAAGTTAATAAACCTTCTTTAACGCACTGAAGTCTACATAAAGCGTTAACGGTATAACGGCAGTGCATGTAGAAGAATTCCGTTATCTTATATTTAGGTATAAATTCGATTTTCTTGTATATTACATATTTGGCAAGCGGCATCGAAATGCTTCAAATCTTTAGGTTTATCATATTTAAGTTAATTAACCTTCTTTAACGTATTGCAGTTGATATAAAGCCATAACGGCAGTGCATGTAGAAGAATTCCATAATCTTATATTTAGGTATGTAGTCGCTTTTCTTGTATATACATATTTAGCTATCGATATCGAAATGCGTCAAATCATTAGTTTAACACATTAAGTTAATAAACATTTTTTAGCTTACTGTAGTCTACATAAAGCCTTAACGGTATAACTGCAGTGAATTTAGAAGAATTCCGTAATGTTATAATTTTATGTTTAGGTATAAATTCGATTTTCTTGTATATACACATTTAGCAAGCGGTATCGAAATGCTTCAAATCATTAGTTTAACATATTTAAGTTAATTAACCTTCTTTAACGTCTTGAAGTTGATAAAGAGCCATGGCGGCATAACGACAGTGCATTTGGAAGAATTCCGTAGTCTTCTATTTAGGTATAAAGTCGATTTTCTTGTATATATGCATTAAGCAATCGATATCGAAATGCTTCAAATAACTGGTTTAGCATATTTAAGTTAATAAATCTTCTTTAACGAACTGAAGTTAATATAAAGCCATAACGGCATAACGACAGTGCATTTGGAAGAATTCCGTAGTCTCATATTTAGGCATAAAGTCGGTTTTTCTTGTACATACACATTTTGCAATCGATATCGAAAATGATTCAAATAACTGGTTTCGCATATTTAAGTTAATTAACCTTCTTTTTCTTTCTGAAGTTTACACAACGCCATAACGGCATAACGGCAGTATATTTATATGAATTCCGTTATCTTATATTTAGGTATAAAGTCGATTTTGTTGTACATACACATTTAGCAATCGATATCGAAATGCTTCAAATCATTAGTTTAACATATTTAAGTTACTTAACCCTCTTTTTCTTACTGCAGTCTGCAAAAGCCTTAGCGGTATAACGGCAGTGCATTTAGAAGAATTCCGTAATGTTATAATTTTATATTTAGGTATAAATTCGATTTTCTTGTATATACACATTAAGCAAGCGATATCGAAATGCTTCAAATCATTAGTATAACATATTTAAGTTAATTAACCTTCTTTAACGTATTGAAGTTGATAAAGAGCCATGGCGGCATAACGACAGTATATTTGGAAGAATTCCGTAGCCTTATATTTAGGTATAAAGTCAATTTTCTTGTATATATGCATTAAGCAATCGATATCGAAATGCTTCAAATAACTGGTTTAACATATTTAAGTTAATAAACCTTCTTTAACGAACTGAAGTTAATATAAAGCCATAACGGCATAACGGCAGTGCGTTTGGAGAATTCCGTGGTCTTATATTTAGGCATAAAGTCGATTTTCTTGTACATACACATTTTGCAATCGATATCGAAATGATTCAAATAACTGGTTTAGCATATTTAAGTTAATTAACCTTCTTTATCTTACTGAAGTTTACATAAAGCCATAACGGCATAACGGCAGTATATTTATATGAATTCCGTTATCTTATATTTAGGTATAAAGTCGATTTTGTTGTACATACACATTTAGCAATCGATACCGGAATGTTTCAAATCATTAGTTTAACATATTTAAAATAAATAACCTTCTTTAACGTATTGAAGGTGATACAAAGCCATTGCGGCATAACGACAGTACATTTGGAACAATTCCGCAATCCTCTATTTAGGTATAAAGTCGATTTTCTTGTATATACACATTTAGCAATCGATATCGAAATGCTTCACATCATTAGTTAAAAAGATTTAAGTTAATTAATCCTCTTTATCTTACTGAAGTCTACAAAAGCCTTAACGGCATAACGGCAGTGCATTTGGAAGAGTTCCGTAATCTTATTTTTAGGTATAAAGTCGATTTTGTTCAACATACGCATTTAGCAATCGATATCGAAATGCTTCAAATCATTAGTTTAACATATTTAAGTTAACAAACCTTCTTTAATGAACTGAAGTTGACATGAAGCCATGGCGGATTAACGGCAGTGCATTTGGAAGAATTCCGTTATCCTATGTTTAGGTATAAAGTCGATTTTCTTGTATATACTCATTTAGCAATAGATATCGAAATGCTTCAAAACATTAGTTTAACATATTTAAGTTAATTAACGCTCTTTTTCATACTGAAGTCTACAAAAGCCTTAACGGCATAACGGCAGTGCATGGAGAAGAATTCCGTTATCTTTTATTCAGGTATAATGTCGATTTTCTTGTATATACACATTTAGCAATCTATATCGAAATGCTTCAAATCATTAGTTTAACATATTTAAGTTAATAAACCTTTTTTAACGTATTGAAGGTGATACAAAGCCATGGCGGCATAACGACAGTACATTTGGAACAATTCCGTAATCTTATAATTAGGTATAAAGTCGATTTTCTTGTATATACACATTTAGCAATCGATATCGAATTGCTTCACATCATTAGTTTAACAGATTTAAGGTGATTAATCCTCTTTATCTTACTGAAGTCTACAAAAGCCTTAGCGGCATAACGGCTGTGCATTTGGAAGAGTTCCGTTATCTTTTATTCAGGTATAAAGTCGATTTTCTTGTATATACACATTTAGCAATCGATATCGAAATGCTTCAAATCATTAGTTTAACATATTTAAGTTAACAAACCTTCTTTAAAGAACTGAAGTTGACATAAAGCCATGGCGGATTAACGGCAGTGCATTTGGAAGAATTCCGTAATCTCATATTTAGGTATGAAGTCGATTTTCTTTTACATACACATTTACATATCCATATCGAAATGCTTGAAATCATTAGTTTAACATATTAACGGCAGTGCATTTAGAAGAATTCCGTAATGTTATAATTTTATATTTAGGTATAAAGTCGATTTTGTTGTATTTACACATTTAGCAGTCGATATCGAAATGCTTTCAAACCATTAGTTTAACATATTTAAAATAACTAACCTTCTCTAACGAACTGAAGTTAATATAAAGCCATAACGGCAAAACGGCAGTGCGTTTGGAAGAATTCCGTAGTCTTATATTTAGGCATAAAGTCGATTTTGTTGTACATACACATTTAGCAATCGATATCGAAATGCTTCAAATCATTAGTTTAACATATTTAAGTTACTTAACCCTCTTTTTCTTACTGAAGTCTGCAAAAGCCTTAACGGCATAACGGCAGTGTATTTAGAAGAATTACGTAATCTTATATTTAGGTATGAATTCGATTTTCTTGTATACACTCATTTAGCAACCGATATCGAAACGCTTCAAATCATTAGTTTAACATATTTAAGTTAATAAACTTTCTTTAACGTATTGAAGGTGATACAAAGCCATGGCGGCATAACGACAGTACATTTGGAACAATTCCGTAATCTTATATTTAGGTATAAAGTCGATTTTCTTGTATATACACATTTAGCAATCTATATCGAAATGCTTCACATCATTAGTTTAACAGATTTAAGTTAATTAATCCTCTTTATCTTACTGAAATCTACATAAAGCGTTAGCGGCATAACGGCAGTGCATTTGGAAGAGTTCCGTAATCTTATATTTAGGTATAAAGTCGATTTTGTTCAATATACGCATTAAGCAATCGATATCGAAATGCTTCAAATCATTAGTTTAACATATTTAAGTTAACAAACCTTCTTTAACGAAGTGAAGTTGACATAGAGCCATGGCGGATTAACGGCAGTGCATTTGGAAGAATTCCGTTATCCTATGTTTAGGTATAAAGTCAAGTTTCTTGTACTAGCACATTTAGCAATCGATATCGAATGCTTCAAATCATTAGTTTTACATTTTCAAGTTATTTATAATAAACCTTCTTTAACGCACTGAAGTTTACATAAAGCCTAACGGTATAACTGCAGTGCATTTAAAAGAATTCTGTAATCTTATATTTAGGTACAAAGTCCGATTTTCTTGTATTTACGTTTTTAGCAATCGATTTCGAAATGCTTCAAAATCATAAGTTTAACATATTTAAGTTAATTATTCCCCTCTATCTTACTGAAGTCTACATAAAGCCTTAACGGCATAACGGCAGTGCGTTTAGAATAATTCCATTATCTTATATTTAGGTATAAAGTCGATTTTGTTGTATTTACACATTTAGCAGTCGATATCGAAATGCTTCAAACCATTAGTTTAACATATTTAAAATAATTAACCTTCTTTAACGTATAGTAGTTGATACAAACCATGGCGGCCTAACGACAGTACCTTTGGAAGAATTCCGTTATCTTATATTTAGGTATATGTAAAGTCGATTTTCTTGTATAATCACATTTAGCAATCGATATCGAAATGCTTCACATCATTAGTTAAAAAGATTTAAGTTAATTAATCCTCTTTATCTTACTGAAGTCTACAAAAGCCTTAACGGCATAACGGCAGTGCATTTGGAAGAGTTCCGTAATCTTATTTTTAGGTATAAAGTCGATTTTGTTCAACATACGCATTTAGCAATCGATATCGAAATGCTTCAAATCATTAGTTTAACATATTTAAGTTAACAAACCTTCTTTAACGAAGTGAAGTTGACATAAAGCCATGGCGGATTAACGGCAGTGCATTTGGAAGAATTCCGTTATCCTATGTTTAGGTATAAAGTCAAGTTTCTTGTACTAGCACATTTAGCAATCGATATCGAAATGCTTCAAATCATTAGTTTTACATTTTCAAGATATTTATAATAAACCTTCTTTAACACACTGAAGTCTACATAAAGCCTTAACGGTATAACTGCAGTGCATTTAGAAGAATTCCGTAATCTCATATTAAGGTAAAAAGTCGATTTTCTTGTATTTACATATTTAGCAATCGATATCGAAATGCTTCAAATCATTACTTTAACATATTTTAGTTAATTAACCATCTTTAACGTATTGAAGGTGAAATTAAAGCCATGGCGGCATAACGACAGTAATTTGGAAGAATTCCGTAATCTTATATTTAGGAATAAAGTCGATTTTCTTGTATATATGCATTTAGAAATCGATATCGAAATGCTTCAAATCATTAGTTTAACATATTAAGGTTACTTAACCCTCTTTTTTTTACTGAAATCTGCAAAAGCCTTAACGGCATAACGGCAGTGCATTTAGAAGAATTACGTAACCTTATATTTAGGTATGAATTCGATTTTCTTGTACATACTCATTTAGCAATCGATATCGAAATGCTTCAAATCATTAGTTTAACATATTTAAGTTAACAAACCTTCTTTAAAGAACTGAAGTTAACATAAAGCCATGGCGGTATAAAGGCAGTGTATGTAGAAGAATTCCGTAATCTTATGTTTAGGTATAAATTCGATTTTGTTGTATATACACATTTAGCTATCGATATCGAAATGCTTTAAATCATTAGTTTAACATATTAAGTTAAAAAACATTTTTTAGCTTATTGAGGTCTTTCATAAAGCCTTAACGGTTTAACGGCAGTGCATTTAGAAGAAATCCGTAATGTTATAATTTTATATTTAGGTATAAAGTCGATTTTGTTGTATTTACACATTTAGCAGTCGATATCGAAAAACTTCAAACCATTAGTTTAACATATTTAAAATAATTAACCTTCTTTAACGTATTGTAGTTGATACAAACCATGGCGGCATAACGACAGTACATTTGGAAGAATTCCGTAATCTTATATTTAGGTATATGTAAAGTCGATTTTCTTGTATATACACATTTAGTAATCGATATCAAAATGCTTCAAAACATTAGTTTAACATATTTAAGTGAATTAACCATCTGTAACGTATTGAAGGTGAAATAAAGCCCTGGCGGCATAACGACAGTTATTAGGAAGAATTCCGTAATCTTATATTTAGGTATAAAGTCGATTTTCTGGTATATATGCATTTAGAAATCTATATCGAAATGCTTCAAATCATTAGTTTAACATATTTAAGTTAATTAACCCTATTTATCTTCCTGAAGTCTACATCAAGCCTTAACGCTTTAAGGGCAGTGCATTTAGAAGAATTACGTAATCTTACATTAAGGTATAATCTTATATTTAGATATAAAGTCGATATATATATCGAAATGTTTCAAATCATTATTTTAACATATTTAAGTTATTAAACCTTCTTTAACGCACTGAAGTCTACATAAAGCCTTAACGGTATAACTGCACTGCATTTAGAAGAATTCCGTAATCTTATGTTAAGGTATAAAGTCGGTTTTCTTGTATTTACATATTTAGCAATCGATATCGAAATGCTTCAACTCATTAGTTTAAATATTTAAGTTAATAAACTTTCTTCGAAGAACTGAAATTGGCATAAAATCATGGCGGCATAACAGTGCAGTGCATGTAGAAGAATTCCGTTATCTTATATTTAGGTATTAAGTCGATTTTCTTGTATATACACATTTAGTAATCGATATTTAAATGCTTCAAATCATTAGTTTAACATATTTAAGTTAATTATCCTTATTTTTCTTACTAAAGTTTACATAAAGCCATAACGGTATAACGGCAGTGCATTTGGAAGAATTCCGTAATCTTATATTTAGGAATAAAGTCGATTTTTTGTATATACACATTTAGCAATCGATATCGAGATGGTTCAACTCATTAGTTTAACATATTTAAGTTACGTTAATGGCATAACGGCAGTGCGTTTAAAAGAATTCCGTTATCTTATATTTAGGCATAAATTCAATTTTCTTGTATATACACATTTAGCAAGCGATATCGAAATTTTTCAAATCATTAGTTTAACATATTTAAGTTATTAAACCTTCTTTAACTCACTGAAGTCTACATAAAGCCTTAACGGCATATCGGCAGTGCATTTAGAAGAATTATGTTATCTTTTATTTAGGTATAAATTCGATTTTCTTGTATATACACATTTAGCAATCGATATCGAAATACTTCAAACCATTAGTTTAATATATTTAAAATAATTTACCTTCTTTAACGTATTGAAGTTGATACAAAGCCATGGCGGCATAATGACAGTATACTTGGAAGAATTCCGTAGTCTTATATTTAGGTATAAAGTCGATTTTCTTGTATATACACATTTAGCCATCGACATCGAAATGCGTCAAATCATAAGTTTTACATTTTCAAGTTATTTATAATAAATCTTCTTTAACACACTGAAGTCTACATAAAGCCTTAACGGTATAACTGCAGTGCATTTAGAAGAATTCCGTAATCTTATATTAAGGTAAAAAGTCGAATTTCCTGTATTTACATATTTAGCAATCGATATCGAAATGCTTCAAATCATTAGTTTAACATATTTTAGTTAATTAACCATCCTTAACGTATTGAAGGTGAAATAAAGCCATGGCGGCGTAACGACAGTAATTTGGAAGAATTCCGCAATCTTATATGTAGGTATAAAGTCGATTTTTTTGTACATACACATTTAGCAATCGATATCGAAATGCTTCAAATCATTAGTTAAAAATATTTAAGATACTTAACCCTCTTTTTCTTACTGAAGTCTGCAAAAGCCTTAACGGCCTAACGGCAGTGCATTTAGAAGAATTCCGCAATCTTATATTGAGGTATAAAATCGATTTTCTTGTATATACACATTTAGCAATCGATATCGAAATGCTTCAAATCATTAGTTTAACATGTTTAAGTTATTAAACCTTTTTTAACTCACTGAAGTCTACATAAAGCCTTAACGGCATAACGGATGTACATTTAGAAGAATTATGTTATCTTTTATTTAGGTATAAATTCGAATTTCTTGTATATACACATTTAGCATTCGATATCGAAATGCTTCATATCATTAGTTTAGCATATTTAAGTTAATAAACCTTCTTTAGCGCACTAAAGTCTACATAAGGCCCTAATGGCATAACGGCAGTGCATTTAGAAGAATTCCATAATGTTATATTTTATATTTAGGTATAAAGTCGATTTTCTTGTATTTACACATTTAGCAATCGATATCGAAATGCTTCAGCTCATTAGTTTAACATATTTAAGTTAATAAACCTTCTTTCACGCACTGAAGTCTACATTAAGCCTTAACGGTATAACTGCACTGCATTTAGAAGAATTCCGTTATCTTATATTTAGGTATAAATTCGACTTTCTTCTATATATACTCATTTGCCAAGCGATATCAAAATGCTTCAAATTATTAGTTTAACTTATTTAAGTTAATTAACCTTCTTTAACGAATTGAAGTTGACATAAAGCCATGGCGGCATAAAGACAGTACATTTGGAAGAATTCCGTAATCTTATATTTAGGTATAAAATCGATTTTCTTGTATATACTCATTTAGCAAGCGATATCAAAATGCTTCAAATTTTTAGTTTAACTTATTTAAGTTAATTAACCTTCTTTAACGAATTGAAGTTGACATAAAGCCATGGCGGCATAACGACAGTACATTTGGAAGAATTCGGTAATCTTATATTTAGGTATGAAGTCGATTTTCTTGTATATACACCTTAAGCAATCGATATCGAAATGCTTCAAATCATTAGTTTAACATATTTAAGTTAATAAACCTTCTTTAACTCACTGAAGTCTACATAAAGCCTTAACGGCATAACGGCAGTGCATTTAGAAGAATTATGTTATCTTTTATTTAGGTATAAAGTCGATTTTCTTGTATATACATATTTAGCTATCGATATCGAAATACTTTAAATCATTAGTTTAACATATTAAGTTAATAAACATTTTTTAGCTTACTGAAGTCTACATAAAGCATTAACGGTATATCGGCAGTGCATTTAGAAGAATTCGGTAATGTTATAATTTTATATTTAGGTGTAAAGTCGATTTTCTTGTATATACACATTTAGCAGTCGCTATCGAAATGCTGCAAATAACTGGTTTAACAAATTTAAGTTAATAAACCTTCTTTAACGAACTGCAGTTGATACAAAGCCATGGCGGCATAACGACAGTACAGTATTTACACATTTAGCAATCGATATCGAAATGCTTCAAACCATTAGCTTATCATATTTAAATAATTAACCTTCTTTACAGAAGCCATAACGGCATAACGGTAGTATATTTGGGTAATTTCCGTAATCTTATATTTAGGAATAAAGTCGATTTTCTTGTATATACACATTTAGCAATCGATATCGAAAATCTTCAAATCATTAGTTTAACATATTTAAGTTAATAAACCTTCTTTAACGCACTGAAGTCTACATAAAGCCTTAACGGTATAACAGCACTGCATTTAGAAGAATTCCGTTATCTTATATTTAGGTATAAATTCGACTTCTTTGTATATATTCATTTAGCAAGCGATATCAAAATGCTTCAAACCATTAGTTTAATATATTTAAAATAATTAACCTTCTTTAACGTATTGAAGTTGATACAAAGCCATGGCGGCATAATGACAGTATACTTGGAAGAATTCCGTAGTCTTATATTTAGGTATAAAGTCGATTTTCTTGTATATACACATTTAGCAATCGATATCGAAATGCTTCAAATCATTAGTTCAACATATTTAAGTTAATAAACCTTCTTTAACGCACTAAAGTCTACATAAAACCCTAATGGCATAACGGCAGTGCATTTAGAAGAATTCCATAATGTTATAATTTTATATTTAGGTATAAAGTAGATTTTCTTGTATATACATATTTAGCTATCGATATCGAAATGCTTCAAATCATTAGTTTAACATATTAAGTTAATAAATATTTTTCAGCTTACTGAAGTCTACATAAAGCCTTAACGGTATAACGGCAGTGCATTTAGAAGAATTCCGTAATGTTATAATTTTATATTTAGGTGTAAAGTCGATTTTCTTGTATATATGCATTAAGCAATCGATATCGAAATGCTTCAAATCATTAGTTTAAAATATTTAAGTTAATAAACCTTCTTTAATGCACTGAAGTCTACATAAAGTGTTAACGGCATTACGGCAGTGCATTTAGAAAAATTCCGTTATTTTATATTTAGGTATAAATTCGATTTTCTTGTATATACATATTTGGCAAGCGATATCGAAATGCTTCAAATCATTAGTTTAACATATTTAAGTTAATTAACTTTATTTAACGTATTGAAGTTGATATAAAGCCATAACGGCAGTGCATTTGGAAGAATTTCGTAATCTTATATTTAGGTATAAAGTCGATTTTCTTTTATATACACATTTAGATATCGATATCGAAATGCTTCAAATCATTAGTTTAACATATTAAGTTAATAAACATTCTTTAACTCACTGAAGTCTACATAAAGCCGTAACGTCATAACGGCTGTGCATTTAGAAGAATTCCGTAATGTTATAATTTTATATTTAGGTATAAATTCGATTTTCTTGTAGTTGCACATTTAGCAATCGATAA
>CM050325.1:2301154-2326154 GCA_027475135.1 Bactrocera correcta
TTTCAGTCGATCGAAACAACAATTCGCTAAAGAAGCTGAAAGCCATCCCAAAAAGTGCTCATGAAAAGTGTTTTGAGGACAGACAAAATCGCTGGCATAAGTGTACTACGGGTGGGTATGACTTTGAAGACAAAAAATAAATATTTATGAAAAATTAAATATTTTGGGTTTTAATTATAATTTCTGAGTCCTTTCTTGTCACAATATAGTATGTATAATAAAGAGACGAAGTTGAATATTTATGTGCAATACATTATTTTATTTTTCACGAATTGGATAAATAGCTTCCGTATATAATGAAATAGGAGCGATAATTCGTTGTTTTTAATTTGCTGTTTGCTATTTTTGTTTCTCTGTGTTTATAGTCTTTTCCATGGAGAAACAAGTATTCCTGCAGATCTTTCCGCACCACCTTCAAAACAAAAAAAAAAAAAAAAAACAATAACAATTAACATGAAATCACAAAATACCTTAAATATTTTGATTCTCGTTTTCGTCTGCCTAACTGAATATTGCGGTTAATTATGTCTGTTTCTCTTTAGCTTCATTATTTATTTGTTTTCTTGACTCCAAGAATTATTTTTCATTGATGTTATTTATAACGAAATTCGGAAAAACTTCGTTTATTTTTGTAAGTGTTGCACATTCGAAAATACGTTTCTTCGTATGTGGGCACCAGCTTTTGGGATTTCAAATTCGTTTGTGGGCAGGTGCATAAAGTTATCTGTTGTATTTCAAGGGGTTTTATGATTACACATAGTGTTGTAAATTTGTTGTTAAATTACTAAACATCAAGTATAAAGAAGCGATGAAAAATATGGAAAGCTGCTTTGCGGGTTTCCGCTTCGACTTGGGATAAAGATGATTGTTTTATGTACTTTATCAAGATTCGATTGGTTCAATGTAAGTATGTATATTTTTATTTTGTGGAATAAAATATTATGGTTTTTCGTGAATTCCAATCCAACATGTCTTTCGAAATTTTTTAGATTTTATTATTGATCAGCAATTAGTATACATATTTTCCTTTAAAGGTAATGTTTAAAAATCAACTTATTCACAAAAGTTCTAAGCTTTGAGGTAACGATTAGAAGATTTGATTTTTGCGGAGTCTCAAAATTGCTTCACCGAAAAATTACGTTTTTGGTATACAAATTTAATGTGTAAAGGCTCGTGTCATTCCTTTCCGAATCAGCCCTATTTTCGGTTATGAATATCTGGAACATATTTTGACAACTTCAATCAGACCATTCAAATGACTCGTGTTATTTCGAGGTTACACAAACGCTTTGCTTGTGACTCAGCGCTCATGCAATATGTGTCTTTAAAATACCTCCAAACAACATGCCGACACACCAACGTGTTAAGGCTGCCACAAATACTGTGCTGGTTCTACGTAAGGCATATTATATTCACTCTCAACTATGACAGTAATAATAGATTTGTTTTTTCCTTTCGCTGTCAAACTAAACAGCACAGCACAGCACAAATTTCGCACAAAAAACATTTCCGGCTTAACGCTTCCGCTTTACTATGTACCGGAAATGCGTGTTCATGCCTACGAGACCGCCAGCGGCGCAACAGACCCCGAAACTAAATTACTCATGTGTCGTGCGACGATGTATGTGCATTTTTATTTGCAACGTCTGCTTACCGGAAATTTGTGCTCTTCTTGTTTACTCTACCTTAACGCCTACCTGTCTATCAGAGGGTCCGCCCTTCGTGCGCCAGTGTATGCGGGCGGCTTTTGCCCAACCCCAGCTCGCTAACATCCTTCAATGTGATTGGAAACTGGGTCGTCGGTTGGGCTGTTTGTTGGTTTTGTGAGTGTGTGTGTGTTTAGAGACTATACTCCAATACATTTACATGCACGTAAGTATGTGTGTGTGCGTTGGAGCTTTTCCAAATTTTGTTTGCCCATACATTAAAACTGCAAACATAAACATTAGCCGTAAATCTGAGTAAGCGTGTGAAAATTACTGTTTGCCAGAATATGATTCTGTTGACTGACACATCTTTCCTGATATTCATCTCTTTTGAGCCTTCTTCCTAAAAGTTTAAAGATATCGCAAAGTGAAGGCCTTTTCTTGCTCCCTTCTCAAAATAAACTTAACTTGTATTTTTTGTCACATTAAAAATGGATACTCGATATGCAAGAGCTTTAAATTTCAGAACTGTAAGAGCCAGGAAGCTTGCACAAGTTTCACAAACCTTCTCTAAGTTCTATAGTTTTTATTAAATAAGCAAATAACTTGCTGATGCTCTCACCCATTTTCCTAAATGCCAAATATTTATTTAGGAGTTTGCCTTAATATCTCTGATGACCTATAAAATTAATAGAATAATGATGCCATTTACCACATTCGGGCGTTACCAGAAGATTACTTTCTTGACCTTACCAAAACTCACCTCTTTACAGGCGTCTACGTACGCACACACACTGTACAGGCATTTGTGTAGCGCCGAGACTTGACTGAAAGTACAAACTTAGCATTTCTTCATTATCAACATCTTAGGGCTTCCTCACCTTGGTTGCATATTTTGTCTACGTCTGACGGCCTATTTACTTTGCTTGTGGGTGAGACAGAAATCTTCAATTTGGAAGCCATTTGCAACAAGGACAGTTGTTGGGGTTGTTGAGACAATCCTGGCTGCCAAAATGGCAATGACCCTTTGCCGAAGGGATGCTAAAAACAGAAACAAAACTACAAAAAGGTGGATTTCTTAGGTTCACAGCAAATTCCAGTTTAAGCCCATAAGGCCATTCATGCATGCACAGGTACGTAATGTTCTTAAGAGAAAGGTGTAAAGCGCTTTAAATTGTTTAATCTGCCATTTTGATAAGATGAAAGTCCATCACATCGTGTGCGTTTTTGCTCTAGATTCCTTTAATGGCGCAACTAAGCGTTAGCTAAATTCATTGTAATTGGCTAGCAATATGAAATAGAGAAAAAGAGAACGATTAAATTATTAATGTAATTTAACTACAGTTCATCACAAATTAAGAGTCAATTTAATCATAGAGATAACACTTAAAGACATGTGTTGATGTTTCAGCATTCGCCTTTTTTCGGTAAATAGTTTAAGCAGCCTTTAAGTTGCTTTCCTGTCCTTGCGAAACGATTGAGTTGCACTACTGTGATTAAAACGTAAGGTGAGGGGGTTATCGTGGTGCACTATGAACTCCTTCCACCGCAAAGAATATTTCTTAAGCGTTATGCGTCATTTGTATCAATCCATTCGTCTGAAAAGGCCGGAATTATGGACAGACAACTTTAATTCCTATTCCTTATTCTACAAAGTTAAATTCAGTGTGAAACTCGATAAATTTGCGACTGAGACGTCTGATATGATCAAGCAGGCTTACTGAGATGTTGCTTTAGTAAAAAGTGGTGTGTTTCAGTTGCACCAGGGTTTCTTGGAGGGCCGCGAAGAGGTCGCTGATGAAGACCGAACAAATTCAAAGTGAAAAGAATGCTCATTGTCTTTTTTGTCATCAAAGGCATCGTTCACCATGAATTTGTTCCTCTTGGAAAAACCGCTAACGCGTAATTTTACGTGATAGTCCTCAAGAGACTCAAACGAAGGGTCAATCGGATCCCGGACCTTTCTGTTTCCTTGCCTGAAAAGGTCGATGCAAGGCAAGCATTTTGAGACGACAGAGCGAATCCAAGCAGCAGTTAGCTCGGCTCTCAGGCTATTCTGGAGAATGCCTTCCGTGACACTGGCAGCGCTGCATGAATGCAGATGTGAAAGTTTTTAAAGAATTGTGAGGATTGGTTCAAAACATTTTTTTTAAATCGATTTAGTTCTATTACTTTCCCGTCAAACCTTGTTCTATATCTCTAAAGACTAATTTGCGGAGTGGATTGATTAGCGCTACTCTATACCGGAAAAATACTATTCCGGCTGTTTCGTGTGCTGGAAAAAGAGTTGTAAAGAGTGCGTTTTGTCAAGCGTGGATGAAATTCAATTTACTTTTTGAAATCAAAAGCAATTAGGGAGAGCAAATCAAGTTTCTTTGCACTGTAATAAGATAGTTTTTCAACTTCCATTGATTAAGATGAATCATTGTGCCTGAGTGAGATGGTGTTGTTAGTAAACCTGCAATGTCTGTGGAGTTGCGGTAAAGCAGTCATTCAAGAATGGCTCTGTGAGAAGTAAAACAAGTATTCCTTCTCTTAATGTTTGCAGTTATGGCTATTATTCCCAAGTACTGTTTAGGAGGGAGAGCGAATAATTAAAGAAATGGAGAGTTTCCCGCTGATTTCTCAAGGATTTATGAACAAAGGAGATTCAACCCCCAACAAAAAATTATTTTTCATCGAAGAAAACATGTCTAATTTCATAAAGAGATGAATTATTGCAGTGAGTAAATTATGTATAACGAATTTCAGTGTAATTCATATTATTCCGATTCGCAAAGCATTGCAAAAAGTTAAATTGATTTTTATTGTCATGGTCCAATCACTCATCTACAATTTAATTTTCGTTGCGCTTTTTTTTTTGAGGGGAAAACACAAACGACAACGAAAGCAGCTGTTGGCAAACTTGTTTTCGCATCACGAAATTAGTTTTCGAAATTCAGCAAATAACGGCAAATATCGATAGCAGAGCATAACGTAAAATTTCATTACAAGATAACGCACTTACATAGATACATACATAAATAAATAAATGGCAATAAAGCCAACAAGCAAACAAACAAAATAATCTAATTTGAAATAAATTTTCAAACCAGAAAGTATATGAAAATGACATTCGTACAAAGCCAACATAAAAGCTAATAAACTTTTGGTGTTGCGGGCCAAAGTTCATTACAACGTATTTCGGCGCATAATAGCATGTCGGTGAGCGCCAGAGCGGGAGCGGAACACATAAGTAGATGCGAGGTAAACAGGGTGCATTCGGAAAAGCACAAACATGACACAACTTTAGAAACGTGTTTTCTGCCGCTTTGGGTGCTGTTGTGCGGAGATTTCGTTTTTGTTGGCTTTAGTGATAATAAATGAAAATAATTCCTTTTGAAAATGTCAAAAATTGCCGACAAGAATTTTCTAACATTTCGGCAGTTTGTGAACGCACCCTTATGACATTTATTTAGGCATTTTCATTTGTCTCTTATTTGAAGCCATAATCTGTTGGAAAATCATTTTTGTGGCAATCAGCACCGCAAAATGTGCTGAAATTATTCGCTCGTTCACAATGCCTTTTGAAAGTTTTTGAATAGTTGCAGAGAAATCTTATTTGTCTTTCAATGGCGGCACATTTAAGAAAGAGTTCCACTGAGCTGCCACAGAAGACGTCTAGACAAATTTAGTTGGAAAGAATTTACCTTGTCAATATGTATTACATGAAACCATTTAATTTTAAATTATATAACAAGGAAAATTTTGAAAGGATTTGCGAAAATATATAGTGTGTGGCTTTGAGTATAAAAAAAAAAAATTGTGCTTGTCTAAGTGACATTTTCATCAAAATAGAATTCTTCTCTCCAACCTTTCCGCTCCATCGAATGGAACAAATAATAATCGAACGGTGTAATATCTCGGGAATATAGCGGGAAAAGGAGGACTTCCCATTTAAGCGTGACAACATGACCGAGAGTTGTCATGAGGCATAATCACTTAATCGTGTCTCTCCTGGTATTGAAGTTAAGAGATACCCAAGCTGTTTGTTTCTGAATCATTCCCAGCGCATTTAGCCGCTTTGAAATGGTCGGCCCCAATTTCCCTTGAAGGAAGTTTTCTCGAGTTTGGCACGGAGCCTAAACGAGCATGAATCCAATTCGAAGGTTTTTTGGCCTTCCTTAAGGTGGACGGTCGTTAATATCGAAGTCGTTGTCTTTGATGAGACGAAACTAATCACGGCGCGTTGTTTCACTTGGCGCAAAATCTTCGGAAACCGTGTGAGTTTGCGATGGGCGTTAGCCGGCGATTTCGTTGATTGAAAGAAGAGAATCAACACTTCCCGCAAAGACAATTTGGCAAAAAATCGGACATATGCGCGCAACCAAAAGTGTATGACATATACACAGAGTTATTAAACTGGAAACACGTTTCCTTTTTCAAATGTCTGGGTTGACTTTAGCACGTTTTGAATATATTAAAATCGAACACCACCAACTGCTGGAACCATCTATTGACAAACAATAAGAATTCAGTTGCGCACCTACCGGTTTGAAGTTATCGCTCTGATGCATCACTAAGTAATACATTTGTGCTGTCGGTTAATAAAATGTAATTTCTTTATTTCGCCAATCAGAAAATTTAACTTTTCCATTATATCATCTGCGTATAATTGAGATAAGAACAGATAAGCACCTACATATAAGTCTATTAAAATATACTTACGAACATTCGTGGAGTCAGTCGTTTGGCATCCCACTTGCCGCAGCGCCCAATCAACTTAATTGCTTGTAACGCGTGTTCGCAACTTCTTGTAAATGCCGCCCATTTTTTATGCCCGCACACGAGCTGAGAGCATGCCACACACACACACACCACACTAACACACGGCCGAAGAAGCACCTCCGTTTGCGCTGCACCCTCGTGTGTGCGATTGTGCTCAAAGCGGCATTAATACCGTGGATGTGTGCTATTTGTCCGGAATTCATAAAGTGATACGACGCGTCGGCATCCGTAAAACACGCACTTAACATTCGTTCATTCGTTCATAACAATAACAATAAAACTTAACATGTTCATTTCGCATGTTGAACAGTAACACTGTCAGTCACGGGCGTTGGGCCGATTGCCCGCTTTCCAAACACATTCACATTCGCATGTAGCGCTTATCGGGCGTAGCTATACATTCTCAATTCGGCGCCCATTCTCCAAGGACTTATGATTTCCACTTGAGTGCGCGGCTCATATCAATGTATTGCATTTGTTATTGTTGTTGTTAGTGTGGAATAACTGTTTACTGTTTACTGTGCTTCGAAATCGTGCGTGTTCTCACATACACTCGTATGCATATGTGTGTGTGTATCTCCCGTTCCCCAACACACACTCACACATGAGGGCACTTTTATTGCCTGTGTTGGTAGCAAACTCGACGGACATTCGCACTCATATTCACATGCAATTATACACGCACAAATTCACTCAACGAATGGCCGCTGTAGTCACCGTTAGAGTCATTATCATAGTGTTGAAGTGCTGCCAGTGAAACAAAGAAAAATTGTTTCCTTCACACTCGGCTACAGTTCGAGCACAGGGAGTCCTTCACTGGAGCGCGCGGCTGTAGTAGTTTTCAAGGGCCGGGAGTTCTGCTACAAACACATACATGAACACGGGATGTAAGGATGCTCAATTATTATTTTGTAGCTGTGTGGCATGGACATTGGCGTCCATCGCTTTGTGATTGCGATTGAGCAATGCTGATTAGTCGGGGATTATTTTGATTACTCTTTACCGGTCATAGTAATGTTATCGATATTGAAGCCGTTTTAAGTATTCCACTTGCAAGCATTGAACTCACACTTTCGACGATATTGATAAATATGCGCCGCACGAGGTATTCCTGCCAGCAACATTTGTTAAATGATCGCGCATATTAAGGTTTATTATAAATACTAATTTTTATACCCACACATCAAGCTGGGATTATATGTATGTAGAATGTACATACATATTTTCTCTTTAATTATTTTGCTACATATGTATATGGAGATATTAGGTCTGTGTTATTCTGCGAAATTAAACGAATTTTTCTCCGTTTTAGAGCGTTTATTTCAACCACACATTCATCATTGGAATTACACAGTCATTTCTTTGTCTTTAAATATTTTCTCTGAAAATTTTGGGATATTTTAATGTATCTGCCATTTCTTATGTAAAATATAGATCCAGAAATTCTCTGATGAACCTCAGACATGGAACAAGTAAATATATTGTTTGCTAATAGTAAATGCAGATGGAACCATATGAATGATAAAATTATGTGGTTAGCTATTTGAGTTTATATACTTGTAATTGTGTGTGCGCATATAATCATCTGGCTACATTAACACCTTTGGATCTATTTTTAGGCCATGAATAAGAAGTCAGTTTGCTTCTGTAACAAATGTGTATTCAATCAATTATTTTAACATTTGTAGCCTGCTTTCGGCGAATGCTAATAGAAAAGTATAAGCAATAAATCAAAACAGAAAAGGTATTGTTTTGAAAAGTTGTGACAAGCGGGGTGTAAACAAAAAGCCCGAAGGAATTAAACAAAACTGAGAACAAAATTAATAGCCACGCTGATATCATGTCTCTGTGTGTGTATGTACGCCTTTTGTTTTCACAACTTAGAAGGCACAAAAGCTCGTTTAACCTCTCTTCGATTATGTACACCATCGCGGAAATATATGACACAACATTATAAACAGTATTTAATTGTAGTTCGTGGACACTCAATAAAGCTGAACAGCTAAAGTTTATAATTTCAAACAGCTGTAATTTGTTGGTGGGTGCAAGATGTATAACATGTAGAATTGACCCTACAATAGTACATACTTACTTACATATGTATGTATGGGCTCTTATGTATGTCCGTATGTTTGCTATTTATTGTGTGGTCGATTATGACTTCTTGCTTGAATAGCTGCGATGTAAATAAATGAAGTGCTAATTTGTTTATGCTCGAATAATATGAGTATTTACAGCTCTTGGGAATTTCTATTTCTGATAACTTAATCTTAAGCTTAAGATGAGAATGTGGGCATTATTTGGATTAATAAAAGCTCATAATGTGAGATGTTATAGACGTATCTGTGAGAAATTAATATAAAATTTGAACAGTTCTTGGGCATCTGTTTTTCAAAATAAATTATCAGAATAAGAATCAAATGCTGGACAAGCTTTTTTTGTTGTTACTGAATAGAACTTTTCTAAAATTATCTTCTTGTATCAACATTAAGAAAACCTGCATTGGAGAGGGTAAATACTTAAGGGGTGATATCCACTTGAAAATTTCAAATAATTCAATTTTGCTGTTGATACATCGAATGCACACAAATTTGAAAAAAATCTCCGAAGGGTTCAAGTAAGAATTTTGTGACTTGGAGTAAAAGATTCTTATAATTTCAAACTCATTTTGCTTACGAAACGCTGTTTTCGGAGTCAATGAGGAAAATTTCTTCGTTTGGGCCGATCGATTAAAAATTTTTACATGACCTGGATACAATAGTGCAGCAATTATTGAAGGAATACGATTTTTGACAATGATTTGAATTTCTTAAGTGGGAAGTGCAAACTCTCGAACAATTATATTTTTTAAGAAACTGCCATTTTATTAATAAATGCTTTTGGTTTGTGATTTGAAGATAATTCTAAGCAAAAGAAAATCCGCCACCGCCAGATAACTTTTTTTGGAGGTCTTCCTGGAGACCAGCTATCGGTTTATGGGAATCTAAAAATGTTCATGAAATTAATTTAAATTAAATTTGCATGTTTTCTTATTTAATTACTGAATAAAAAGTCTTTTCAAATAGAATTAATGAAAAAAGCGTTTTTTCTAACTGATAAGCAAATATAACTCTTTAAAACAAAAATGCGACAAATGATGAGACTTCACACTGTTATGTCCCTTGCACTAAAAATCACATAAATTTTGTTTCGACTCTATTATTTTTGCAGACACCAGGAAAGTAGAGATATCATATTTTGAAACTTAAGACTATATAAATCGTATCTAATAAAATTGATAAAATTAATAATAATTATTTCAAACTTATTATTTTTGTTATTTTCCACAACTTTTTGTCAGCTTTGCGATTAATTTTTCTTACATAATTTGAAGGAAGAGCTAGGTGTGGGCACAGGCGCCGATGATATTCTAACTTGCAAGAATTGGGGAATATTTCTGAGGGCTTTCGTGTCATATGCTTGCTCACTTAGACGGCAGCCATAATTTATGTACTTTTCCATTTGTATTTCTACATATTATATATAGATATAAGTGTACATAAATGTATATAAGTGCACATATGTATGTATAAATACATGCTATGTATGAATATATGGCAGCTGTCCGCAACAATACTTATTTCTAAATTCCTTCGTTTATTTGGTTGATATTCATAATTATCGCATGTGGAATTGAACAGATCGTGAGAAATGAACGAACTACATATATGAATTATGTTGTCCATAACAATGCATAGTGCGAAAGATTATTTGATTTGTTCAGCGCCATGAAGCAGACATAATCACTGTTCACTTACTTATGTATATATTTATATTCTTTAAAATGAAACACGATCTTCAGTGTCACATCCAGAACTGGTTTATTTTATATTATCACTAAGCATAAATAACATAGAGCTTATTCTAATTTCTCTTATTATTAAATATTATACTGTCACGATAAGTTCTCTTAATACTCTAATTTCTCTTAAAACTAAGGTAGTATTAGTTATATGTAAATGGGTTCTTACATTACTATATATGTATTATATAGGCGATATGGAGGCTTACATTACTGCTCCGCGGCCAGAATAAGCAGTCCCTGCGTATTCAAAAAATATCCAATATTTAAATAAGTTTAATGTTTCTTTAAACTTTATTTATATATTTCGTTTTACTTGCGTTTTATATATTTTTTTAAATTGTTTATTATTGGATACTAAGTAATTTCCTTCTTGCTTAAAATTTAAAATTTTTTTTATATTTAGGTTTTGATTTGCTTACTCTATTATTATTTACAATGTTGTTTGCAAAACTGTCCGTTTCTACCCTATTATTTTTTTGGTTTAACACATTTATTCTCTTAGATTTTCTCTCATGTACCATTTTGGTAAGTTTAGATATATCTTCTTGTGAAATTATATTATTTAAAAGATCTATTGGTCGATATTTGGTAGTACTATGAATAGTGTTGTTGTATGCTACTATTGCTTTATATACATTTTCCATGATATCATCTTTATTATTAGGATCTGCATTGAAAAGTCGAATGTGTTCGTTTAGAGTACCATGTAATCTTTCTACGTCCGCATTACCAGTTTTCAAATAAGCTGTTGTTGTGTGGAAGTTTATCTGTTGGTCCTTTAAAAATTCCCTAACTACAGCAGTATCTAGCTCATTGTCGAAAACTATTAACTTTGGTTTACCTAAATATTGTATTCTCTGCTTGAGTGCCTTCAGTATCGATACCCAGGTCCTGTCTTCCAGGTTGTAAGCAGTTGCGTATTTCGTAAGTTTATCTATGCTTGTAAGATACATCGTGCCGCGTTGTGGATACCATATATCAAAATGAACGATATCATTGTGCCTTTCTGGTGTAGATGTAATGTTAAAGCTATGCTTTATTGGGGTCCTATCGAATTTCGCAAGTTTACATATTTCGCAACTGTTAATGTATTTTTGTATTTCTTTCTGCAACTTAGGGTAGTAGTAAACTCTTCTCAATTCTTCATAAACTTCGTTAATACCTCTATGATTATTTTTAATGTGCGTATTTTGTATTAATTGTAAAAGCTTTTCTCTATCAATTATATCTTCTAAGATTGAATGTGCTTTTAACACCTTTAAGCTTTTGTTTCTCGCAAAATATTTAATATACAAAGATTGGAATTCTTTGTATAATTCAATATTTTGGCAATAAACTACTGCAAGTCCTTTCGCAGGTAGTTTTTCTCGCAGGAAATCCAAAAGGGCATCATTGTTTGTTACTTTTAAGAAGTGTCGAATTTTAGTTTTGAACATAATTTTTGTTGAACAAGAATTCGTATTTGAATTTTGAATAAATAATTGATTTTTAAATAAATTAATTGGTTGTTCGGTTATTTTAATGTAGTCAGTACCATCGCTTTCTGCGCTATGTACTGTGTTAACATCTTCATCGAATAATTCATTTAGATTAATTACTATTTCACTATTTAATGATTCATAATTTAACCTACTATGGCCGTCTGCGATTACGTTTTCTTTTCCTTTTATATAACTAATATCAAAATCGAATTCATTTAGCTTAATTTTCCATCTTTGGATTTTAGCAGTTGGTTCTTTTATATTGTGAAGCCAAACTAATGGACGGTGGTCTGTTTTGATTACAAACCTACGACCGAAAAGATATGGGCGAAAATATTTCGTTGCCCACACTATGGCTAATAACTCCTTTTCAATTGTGCTGTAATTTTTTTCGTGACCGTTTAAAGTACGGCTGGCAAAAGAAACAGCTTTATTTCCTTGCATAAGTGCGGCTCCTAATGCAAAATTACTGGCATCAGTAACAAGCGTAAAAGTTTTATTAAAATCAGGATGAATAAGAATAGGATCATTTTTAAGCAATATTTTTAATTTTTCAAAAGCCGCTATATAATCTTTATCACAAGTATTAACTTTTATTCCTTGTTTGAGGTATTTAATGAGATGGTGAGCTATTTTGGAGTAATCTTTAATAAATCGTCTGTAAAACCCAGTTATACCCAAAAATGATTTTATTTCTTTTTGTGTTTTAGGTAATAGTATTTTTTCTATGGTTTCAAGTTTCTTAGGGTTTGGTTTAATGCCTTCAGCAGTTACTAAATGACCCAAAAACTCAGTTTCTTTTGAGAGGAATTTACACTTGTCAACTTGTAATTTCAAATTGGCTTGACCCAAACGTTTCAAAATTTTGTCTATTGCTTCTAAATGTTCTTCTATACTAGTTGAAAAAATCAGAACGTCATCTAAATAAACTAAGCAGATTGAACCAATGTATTCTTTCAATACATGGTTAATCATACGTTGGAAAGTAGCCGGCGCATTACGAAGCCCAAATGGCATACGCACAAACTCATAATGCCCAGTGGCTGTAGAAAAAGCTGTTTTTGAAATGTCATCGGGATGTACTTCTATCTGATGAAATCCCTTGGCTAAATCAAGAGTAGAGAAATATAAACACTTTCCTAGTTTGTCGAATATATCGTCAATATTTGGCATAGGAAATCTGTCTTCAACAGTAATATCGTTTAACTTTCGATAGTCAATTACTATACGCCATTTTTGTTCATTGGAAGAATCTAATTTTTTTGGAACTATCCATATTGGGCTATTATATGGACTAATTGAATGCCTAATTATGTTTTGTTTTAACATATTTTCAATCTGGTCATTAACTTCTGCTTTATGTACCTCAGGGTACCTATATAATTTGGAATACACTGGCATATCATGCTTCGTTAGAATTCTATGCTTTATTTCATTGGTAAAAGTTAAATTATCGTTCTTGTTGTAAAATACATGTTTATACTTTTTAATTATATTAGTTAATTTTTCCTTTTCATAGTTTTCGAGATGATCTGTTTGGATTTGAGATAATATATCAGGTTTTTCAATTTCGCAATTATAAAAGCAGTTATCTTTATAAGCTAATTCATTATAATCTTCTTCCTCTTTAGATAAACACATTGTTATTACAGCATTACTTGTAATTAATTGTCTACAAGGTATATTTATTATGCAGTTTAAATTTTGTAAAATATTATTGCCTATAAGTCCATCAAAATTTTCATTGAACGCGTATTCTAAAAATTCGCAATTATAATCTTTTATATTAAATTCACTAAATATGGGAAATTTGCAAAGTTTTGTAATTATTATCTCTCTACCTAATGCTTTTGCTACTACGTTTACATTTTGCTTCAAATTCGGATGACATATACCAGGGTTAATTATACTGAATTCAGCACCAGTATCAATTATAAATTTTAATTTTTTTATAGGATTATTAATTATTATATATGGAAGTTTTGATTGCCTGCTATTGGAAAATTTACGTTCGAATTTCCTATTTCCATTGGTTCGTCTTGTTGATTATTGTTTCTCATATTAGGTGGATTTTGACTTCTTAAAATCGGCTGTCTAAATTGGTAATCATAATTATTATTATTGGAATTTGGTTTATTTCTATTTGTGTTTTGTGAGTAATTGGTCCGCTTCGTTTGACTAGTAAAATTTGAATTTTCTAGGTTATCATTACATGAATTATAATTTGTATTAGAATAATGTGCATTTTGATATGGAAAATTTTGTTGGGTCTGAAAATGCTGATTATGTTTATTACTCATATTTGTAAAATTAAACGATTTCCTTTGAAAGGAATTGTTTTGGTTATTAGAATTATTGCTAAAGTTAGTTTTTATATTTGTATTCAAATAGTCTCTTTTTGCAGGTCCAAACTGTGTATAATTTTGGTGCTTTGCATCTAATATAATTTTAAATGCGTCTTCTAATGTTTCAGGATCTCTGGCGAATATCATAGTACGTGTTGGTTCAGGAAGATGGTCCCTAAAAGTCTTAAGTGAAATTCTGTTTACTTCTTCAGTCGTATAAGTAGTGTCGCCATGAGTTAAATTTCTATTATGTATTCTGTTTGCCAGTTTATTTATTTTAAAATAATAATTCTCAATTGTTCCATGTAATCTGCAAGTTTTTAATTCGTCCATTAAGTCATTACTACTGTATTTTTCGCCAAAATTTTTTGTTAAAATTTCTTTCAAAATGTGCCACGAATTTACGTTAGAGTGTCTGTGTATGGCTTCCCTAGTTTTGCCAACACATTTGTTTTTAATATACCCAAAAAGTATATTTTGATTAGTATTATCAAATTCTAGAATAGATGGGAGAATATTTTCAACCTGATCTATATAATCTGGCAACTGATTAGTATCATTGCCGTCAAAACTTTCGATATTTTTTATGCAACTTAAAACTAGGTTAAATCTACTTATTTGTAACGCTTCCATAGCTAAATATTTAATTCAATTTATGTGTGTGTAAAAGGGAAACTAATATATTGTTAAAAGAAGAAACGAGAGAAAGTACTAATAAATAAAATAAAATATATTTATATATATATTTCCTATATATATATATATATGTGTGTATACTTATGTATATGTTTGTAAATCCTGTATTCTTGCTGTTACTCTTGCTGCCTTGCTGGACGTTTGTTGCTGCTGTATTAAGCTCCAGTTGATTGCAGTTGTTGTTATTTTAGTTTCGCCAAATATTGACTTCTCTTTTGTTTTATGGTTTCTCTGCTGCACTGAAAAGTTTTGTTGTTGTGTTTCTCTTTTGAAACGTCTTGGATAATATAGGCACCGTTTCAAAGAGATTTAAAGTTCCTTTCACCTTCACAGAGGTCGCAAATTCATAGTCATCCGCTTTTAACCGCGACTATCTGACCTTCATAGAGGACACAAGAACCGTTGCAGCCAGCTAGTTGTTTGTATTTTTCGATGAGTTCCTCTAATCCTCTTATTTGCACGTTTTATACTTTTCCTTATTTAGTTCGGTTTTTTTTTTTTTTTTATTTATTTTATTATTAATACGTTTTTTATTTTGTAATTGCTATTCTTTTATAATATATACTACTTCTTTGCTTATTTAGTGCTTTAATTGTTTTGCTCAGCACGATTTACGAAAAGATTGTTTGATTTAAAGAACTAAATTTTTGCTCAGCGGCTAATTAGAAATGTTTCTCACATATTATTTTTGTTTTAAATTATTTTAGAGTGTTGCGTTTCGCGTTGGTTTTTGTTGTTTTTTTTTTCATCACGTGGTACTTTTTCGGTATTTTCTTCAGTGGTACTTTTTCCTCGTCGAGTTTGTCACGTCATGTGATCTTTATGCTGTCTTGTGGATCCCGTTTCTTTACCCAGGTATCACCTTGCTTGCCCTTGGAATAGCTGGAGGTCACCGTCAACCACACATTATAGGGAATTTATAAGTTTTATAAAAGTTATCAATTTAAAGAAAACCTATAACTTCCCACAAACTGTTAAGCTTATTTTATTTAATTTCACTGCTTTGACAATGTTTTAGTTTTAGTTTTTATACACTTTTTAAGCTTTTTTTTTTTTTTTTTTTTTTTTAGCACTGGTAGAATTGTTTTTCTCTTTTTTTGTTTTTTTTTTTTTTTAACTTTTATTCAAACACAAAAGTCTATTATTTTTCTAGCGAAAACTTCCTAACCAAATTCCAACTAGTACAAGCAGCATCAGATTTATAACAATTTGTTTGGAAAATTTAATCGCAAAGAACATTTAGTAACGTCGAAATTAATGAACTTACAATGAAAAGAAGAAGAAGCATTAACTTCGGTTGCCCCGAAGCTACATCGTCCTTCACATATACAAAACCAAAGATGCCATACAAAACATTGATTTTGATCGATAAGTTTTTATAACATTTAAATGCTCTAGTGGTATCTGCAAAGGGGCAGCTTTTGGGGTAAAACGAACGTATGCAAAATTTTAGATCGATATCTGAAAAACTGAGGAACAAGTTCCATTATATAACGGGTGGGCCATCTAACGTTTAAAATTTGAATTATCTATATTTCGACATTGGAAACGTCAAATACCATTCGGAAAGTGACAGATATTCAGTAAAAAGTCTAAAATTTACGAAATGGGTCGTTATTCACTAGAAGAAAACTGGGAAATATTGAAAAAATTTTACCAAAGTGGTGAGTCAAGTGGATGGTCAATTTTACCGAAAAATCATCTTTTCGAACGAGGCTCATTTCCACCTCGATGGTTACGTTAACAAGCAGAATTGTCGCATTTGGGGCGCAGGAAACCCGCACGTAATCGTCGAGAAGCCAATGCACCCAGCACGAATCACTGTATGGTCCGGATTTTGGTCTGGTGGAATCGTCGGCCAATTTTTTTTTTCGAAAATGAAGGAGGAACCGCCGTAACCATCAATGGTGAGCAATATCGCGCAATGTTAACCGCATTTTTCTTCAAGCAAATTGAAGAGGAAGACTTGGACAACATTTGATTCCATCAGGACGGCACTACGTGCCATACAGCAAACGCTACACTCAATCTTTTACGCCCTATCTCCGAAAATCGCATAATCAGCAAAAGAAGTGATGTGAATTAGCCTCCGAGAAGCTGCGATTTAACTCCGTTGGACTGTTTTCTGTGGGGAGCTGTTAAAGACATATGCTACGCCAACCATCCAGAAACAATTTTAGATCTTAAGTACGAGATTCAAGCTGCTGTAGCTGCCATAAGGCCTGAAACCATCGAGAAAGTACTCCAAAATTGGGTGGATCCGATAAGCTACTGTAAACTCAGCCGTGGTGGTGATGTGTTCGAAATTGTTTTCCATAAATAAATTTCATAAAACAAGTCCTCTTAGACCTTTGAAAAATATCAGGCCGTTTTTTTTTATTGACTTTTTAAAATTAAAATTTTATATGGCCCACCCTGTATAAACAGACTCTATAGATAAGGCTTTGTCAATTTAGCTCGTCACTCTGACCATTCTACGACATCTCTGGGGGACTACTTCCAGGATATACAGACAGCAGGACAGATATAGCTATAAAATTTATATATGTATGTATATAGTTCACAGGGATTCTCAAGTTTCTTTCTTAGTGTTGCAAACATCGCGGTTTGTTCATGGTAATATATAAAAAAAAGCAAAAGCAAATGATTTTTGGGAATAAGAATTGAATTCAACGTTATGCGCTATAACTTTTTGCGAAAATCAGTACGAAAATCAGACGAAGGCTTCAACATTATACTGGTGTGGAGAAGAGGCAATCGGCGTACTAGTTGAACTTTCGATTCATTTTCGCTTGGTTGTATTGTAATTTGAAACTGCTGATTTTACTGCAGCGGCAGGACAAACGTCTACGCACTCATAAATGTATGTATGTATATACATATACTTGTAATAAGATTAAAATTAATGCTCAATGTTGGCCTTTCATATACATATACTCTTTCTCTGCAACATGAAAGGCTTATAGGCAAGTATTAAAGTATGTATGTATTTCTGCGTAAATATTTGAAGCCTTGCCGGGTCCTAAGTGAGTTCAAACAATGAACTTTATTGTTCTTCTGGATTTCGCTTTCGTGCGTACGCATGTGCGTATGTGTGTGCGTTTGGTGAGTATATTATAAAAGCAAATAGTCTTAATGAATGGCGCAAAAAAATCGGAAAGTATCGCGTGACGTACAGTCGCCAATAATTAGCGTCATTAATGTGAAAAGATTAAACAATTTCAATTAAATTCAACGCAAAATGCAACATTGCAGCGCGAAGGCAGCATGCAGTATCACATGGCAACAGAGCCTGAGTGATGGCAGAAAAAACGGCAAGTGGCACGCACGATGATCGTGCCAAAGTCAAAAGTAAACACTGCAATATCATAAAACACCCTTCGACGGCTGCCATTGCAAACTCAAACTGACTGACGGTCTGATGGAATGAGTGGCTGTTGCAGACTGCAAAATGGAACGGCTCGCTTTTCACGACTGTGAGTTCACTGTGATGTAGTGATGAGCGATAAAATAGCACGCTGGACGAATATTATTTAGTCGGTACACGAAATGAGTTAATAAATTTTTACTCAGTGAAATATAATTCATTTCCAAATATGTCACCTCTATTTCATATTCAAATTGGTGCACTTTCTGCTGTTTACAATAAGTGAGTGTCGAATCGAACAAGCAACTAGTGATAGTGCCATATAATGACGAAATTGACGGAGGCTATATAAAAAAATCTTTTAATAAAGCTTCCATTCACCTTTTTTTTATTAAATTGCAACAGATATTTTGAGTTATACTGAAATTAAAAAAAAAATCAAGTTTTAAACCTGCTATTTTCTTACTCAGGACTGTAGGGATTTACATTTGTGTGTACAATACCATTAAGTCCATTAGAGTATGCCAGTAACAAAGAGTTATATTATGATGCGAGGATCACAAGTGCATCATGGTGGCTGCTGTAGTCATCTGTGGTCATATCGTGTGGCAGCACTGCGCGAGAGCGTGTTGGCTCCAACGGAGATGAGCAAACGTTACTGCAGTTGCTTTTATTTTACTTTTATCACTAAGCTATTTGCCTTTGGCTGGCAGATCAAAAGCTAAAGCGCTTGCGTGCTGCTATATAAAAACTCATACTTATTTACTTATGGCACTTAAGATAGTTTATTGAGTTGTTGCAAGCGGCACGCAAAGTCGACATTCCTTAATCGCACGAAATGATTTCATAAAATTGATTTCCATTAAAACAATAACACTGCTTTATACTTGCGGTTTATTACTCCAAAGTGTTGCATGCATAATCATATGAGTTATTCTTAAAATTTTGCAGTCCGAAGGTTGCTCAAGGTTTTATATTCGATTTCTAATCAAAAATTTACCAGAGCTTTAAAGTATCGATAATATCTTTAACCTTCGATTTTATTGCAAATAGAATTATTACCAATAACTGCAAAGAATTATATACTCGGTCTCATGCATTAGTCCAAGGCGGCTTCTACTAACGCTCACTTGGGTTCGAACATTGGCTCCCTACTGCTTATTTAAATACATTTTATAATATATTTCACATAAATCCATATTTGGGAGCACGCTCAGCGAGGGTTGGTGGCCGTGTTGTGACAAGCGCCGCTTTGTGCGCCACCACAAAACTTATTTCGGGTTGTTAAGAGTTAAATTACGGGCTGTCGTGTGGCTTTGTGGTCGCAGCGGGGCGTGAACTGTACCACGACTCATTGCACTTTGAGGAAAATGCCTGAAAATATCTGGCAAATGTGTTTTTAATATTTTATGATTATTTTGCTCTCACACGCAGTTAATGAATGTCAATGGAACTTTATTGGGTAAGGAGGAGAAAGCTGCGAACGCATCCAAATATTAGATGCTCTCGATTTGTGTGAGTCAAGGAAGTGTGGAAATTCTTATTATAAAAAGGTTTGAGTGCAATCAATCAAAAATATTGCCTAGTCGAAAAAGTCTTTTCGTATTTTGTCTATAGATGTCGTTGCAGTCATGGATTTCCAGTGTTACCAATCACATGACAATGTTAGAAAAAGGGGATTTGATGCTTCATTAAACCAAACAAAAACTAAATTCGGGGAAGTTGAAAAAAGTTATAGCTGTTCAAAACCTGTAATAATGAAGAAATTCGCTATTTTTTGATATTTCTGTATAAAAAAGGGAAGAATGCCACGCAAGCCACCAATCAATAGGTTTGCTCGATTCCGTTCTGGAAATTTCGATGCGAAAGATGCACCTAACTCTGGTCCACCTATCGTTAAAAAAGTGAATCAAATTATGGAAAAGATTGACCAGAACTTAGCCATGACATCACTAAGGAACTCAACATTCACCATCAAACGATTTTGGAAAAGGCTGGCTACAAAAAAAAGCTCGATCTTTGTGGTACCCATGAATTGTCTGTAAAAAATTTCATGGACCGTATTAACATCTGCGATTCTTTGCTGAAACGAAATGAAATCGAACTATTTCTGAAGCGAGTTGTAACAGGAGACAAAAAGTGGATCAAATACGACAATAATGTGAGCGAGTTTTGAAGCATCCGCCATATAGCCCTGACCTTGCACCATCGGACTATCATTTGCTTCGGTCAATGCAAAAATCCCTTAATGCAGTAATGTTGGCTTAAAGTGAAGCCTGCGAAAATTTCGTATCGCAGTTTTTCGTCCAGAAACAGAAAAATTTTACACTGACGGAATAATATCTCTAGCGGAAAAATGGAAGAAAGTGGTTGACAAAAATGGTATCATATTTGGCTCATTTAATAGAAGATAAAATATATGAAGATGAGGGAATTACCATTTGTAATATTTTACTTTAATGAAATAAATAAAATTTTTTAGTTTCTTTACAATAATCTTACTGCTTTTGAAAGTATGGAGGCTACCGATGTTGCGACTTTAATGAATATTCTTTTGTGTCAAACACAAAACTAAGAACCTTAGAACTAATATCTCCGCCACAATTTCTAAAGTTAAAACTAAGGAACACGCAACAAATTAAAATGATTTCGTTTAAAACATCTGAAAATGCGCTTATTGGGAAACCCATCGTAAAACATTGAAGTGAGTTCTTAGAATTTGAGTTTGAATTTTCGAATTTCTTCAATGCCCGCACTTACGTTTGCGCATACGTGCATGAAAAAAACCAATTCTCTTGCTATTTGAAGCAACTTAATGCCACTTGCGCGCGGCTTTAATGACTCCTCCGCGCTGCTTCATGCACCAAAAGTTAGCCATTCAACATTTTAACACCTCATGGCTGTCACTGCTGCAGCAATTCCATGCAATCGGCTGCCTTTGCCGCTGCTTCGGTTGCGTTTGCAGTGATGTCTGTTTTATTTCACGTGTCACATTCGTTGATCGCCGACCGGCCGCCGCCCGTTCGACGTCAAAAGATTTGCGATCAACAAACATGCAACAGCACATATCTAGAATATACTTCCATACATGTGTGTGTTTGTGCTGCTTTGTTTACGGTATGTGGTGAGGCAATGCATAAGTTAGTGGATACCACATACAACAAGATCGCTGGCTTACTTGCATATATACACACTCTGAACTAGCGCATTGAGTTCCAAAGTAGAAACAGCAGCATTAACATCGTACAACTAGAGTTGCATCAGTGTGAGGCCCGCGGCATTATACGTCTGATACGATGGAAATTATAGAACAAAATTAAAGCAGCCCAGCACTAACGCGCCGCTGCTACCGAAACGTAAACAACGCTGTCTCTGATCGCGAGTTCTTAGACTATAGATTGCACATAAGTACATATGTATATATGCTATATTTAGATATTCATGGAATTCATATGCAGCATTTCACAGAATGGAAATAAAACCAAAAATCATTGACTGCTCGAAAGCAAAACAAAGTGGAAGTCTCAGGAAGAGTAGTAAAAGAAACGTAAACCACACGTCTGTCCATCAAGTACTTTAATATGTATGTATGTATATACACACGTGTGTAAGTGTGAATTTCTATTAATTCTCATACACAAATACATATATACATATCTATCGTTGGTGCGGGTGGCATTGAACCTGTTTGTTTGCTTCCGCTCTTTTCACATTCGCAGCGATCGATTCCACCGAATCTCTGCTTTGAGAGCGACAGCACAGGTTATTATCCCCACCACAAATGCGATGGCAACAACAATAATCCCTCTACTTTCCCAATCGCAGTTTTACCAATATAAATAAATCATAGAGTTTACATTTGTGTTTATTTGTTCGCCGCACAATTGCTGCGGTTGCATTGTTGTTGCTTCGGATAACGGCGGAATGAATGCGAGTGTTTCGGACTAAGTAATGGCCGATTGAAATGCATTCGTAGTAAATTACAAAATACATATTTACTTCTGCTAAACAAATTATTTCTGAACTCTTCTGTGGAATAAGAATAAGAGTTTCGTTCCTTTCGTATTCTGCTACTTGGAAGAATCATACATTTCTTCTGACTCCTTTTTGGAAACGCATCGAAAATTAAGCGGGTTTTCTGCTTTAATCATAGAAGAGAAGAAGAATGTCATATATTTTTTAAAATTACAGGACATAGGAAATTAATTCCAATTGCTAAGATGGAACGCAATCCCACAACGTAACAAAATTGATCGCAGGAGTTCTAATGATCCCTTTCCTCTTAGTAAGGGTAGCTTCTCCCAAGTTGTGGGCTTTTAACAGGCCATTGTCCAATTGTGGTCCATGTTGTAAGCTTGGGAATCCTACCAGACACTGTTTGCAGAAGCTGTTTGGAAGAAAATGAGGTGGAATCAACTTAACACTTCCTTCTTGACTGTTCCGCGTTTGGGAGGTCAGGACTTAAACACACTTAAACACTATGGGAGCGCATATAGACATCCCACCGAACTAGCGAGAGTTGAAATTTAGCGCCTATGCAAATTTGTATAGCCTGTAAGTCCGAACACAAGGGTTCTTAGTTTCTATGGCTTCACAAAGGACTACATATACAAGTCCACTTACGATCATCGATCAGCCATCTAAGCTAACCTAACTTAACCTATATTTGATTACCTGGGGACCATAAAGAAGCAACAGCAATTAATTGCATTAAGAGAGGGTTGAGTTTATCCAAAACAAGAGAAATATCTGAAACAATAACTACTTGAAAATACTTGATTATATTCAGTTTTGATTTGTCAAGACGTCCTCCAATGAAATGCGACATATCAGTAAATAAACCTCATATACTCTTGCATTGATTCCTATCCTTGACACGTTTTGTACACTCCTCATTGATTTATTGTATACCCCCAAGGCTGCAATCACAGACTCGCGATAATTTATTCATCGAGAAAAAATCAATTTGTATTACAACGACTCATTTGTCCAAACCTTTTGTGCTTTATAAATTATCCAATTTATCTGATATTACGCAAATACGTGCAGGAACTCATCTATCAGAAAATATTAAAAGTAATATGGAGATATTATGTACATACATACATATATGGATAATTCCATGTACATTGAGGGTAGTGCATTTTAGGCAACTTTTTTTTATGAAACAGGTCAAACGTTGGGAAATGTAACATAGTGTCAAAAGAGAATAATTCATAAATATCCTTTCATTTAATGCGTGGGTGAATAAATCGTGTTCTGAAAACAAAGGATTTCCTGGAATAAATAGTTAAGGTGCATTCGGCAATTCATGAATAATGAATAATAACACCAATTTTTTTTGACATTTATCAGTTTGAGAATAGCTAGAATCTAACTAGCATTGGATCTTGAAGATTTCGGCTAGTTGAACAAATAAATGCTCTCAGTTAATCAAGTGCGTCAAGAGAGTTGCATCAACTTTTTGCACTCATTAGTAACTTAGAACTTAGGAGAACACATGAATACATATTTTTATAGTATATACATCTATATACTATAATATACTGAACATTAATTGCTGTCCGTTAGTCTCGCTAAAACTCGAGACCAGCTGAACGAATTTATCTTATCTTGGTTTTGAAATAATAGTGGAGGTCTAAGGAAGGTTAAAAAGATGAGAAAAGTTCGAATAATTGTCGGAAAAACTCTAAAAACGGTCCTTTCTGTCAATTTGAACTTTATTACTATTCAGTAAAGTTCAGATTAAATAACAATCACTCACTATTGTCGAAGGCGAATGTGAGAAAACAAGTGAGAAGCGAATCGATAATATTGGGCGAGAACGAGCAATAAACCAGTGCATGTGTTTTATATGCAATCGCTGGAAAGATGTTAGACTGAGAGCGAAGCGATAAAGCGAAAACATAACGTGTGAGCAGTTCGCAAACTGATGACCGGAGAGGACAGATCAAGATAATAATCGTATCCCTGTCAGAATTGCGATCTTTAGTGAGTGACAGTGAAGTAGATAGGCTTAGAATACAACGAGTATGATTCTGCCTTGAAATTACAATTAAACACCAAGTATTCTACAGGTATGCAAATTGATTGTTTGCGATGATTGCACAATGGTCCATAAGGGGTCATGAGAGTAATTTTACCGAACGTTGAAAGATCTTCGTGACCGCCAAAATATTTTAAGTGGGGTCATGATTCTGTTGTCAAGTGATTTTCGTCAGACTCTTTCTGGCATTTCCCGATCAGTTGTTGCTGATGAACTAAATACGTGCTTAAAATCATCGAATTTGTGCGTATAAAGACACATCACAAAGTCAATAGAGGAACTTATGCATCGTGTTTTCCCAGACACAAGTATAACGCAAATGTTCAATAATCAAATTGGCTGAATGAACAAGCAATATTGGCGACGAAAATAAAGAGGTTAGAGATCACAATCCGACCATTCAGAATGTTATTCTAGGACAGTTGATTTTCTTCAAATCAGTTGATACCCTCGGACATCACCGACTGTGCAATGAAACAAGACTGGCTGTGAAAAAGCTGATGAATAAAGTCAATGAGGCAACAATAAATGAAGGAGGAAAATACAAAGGAAGAGAATATCTTCAATCCGCAGATACCAATCGATTCCAAAGGATTTACCGATTTCATTTTAAACGCTAACAATTTCCAGTACGTCTGACCTCGCGATAACATAAATAAAACGAAAAGAAAATCTTTAAACGTTTGCGAAATCAACTTGGAGTTTCCCTGTTTCGCGCATCCTGGCACTGTTGTCGAAGGTGGCGGTTCGGAAAACCGTTATCTGTTTTTATTTATGCACGACATAACAATACAAAAAATAAAGTTTA